>WFKH01010211.1:57761781-57796998 GCA_016163765.1 Magallana hongkongensis | reverse complement strand
ATTGTCTTGTAAGAAATTTGGACAGAGGAGTAATAAAGGATATTAAAGGACATATCGCATGATTTTTAAACTTCGTTTTTTTTTTAATAAAATCATTCTATACTTATTAAAAAACGATTTCGTCGCCTATTTTACATGATAATCTGCCGAGTTTATTGGTTTGAAAGCGATGAAGTTCAAATCCCGCGATATGCATATTTTTTCTCGCCATCTACCCGCCATGTTTTGTGACGTCATATGCGACCTCGAGCGAGAAGGTGTGAAAACAGCTGTTAGCCATCATTGTAATCGGATTACGTTTAATCGACCATAAAACCAATTATCACTTATCAGATTACTGATAACGGAACATTATGGTGTTTTGTGCCGCCTACGGATGTTCAAGCCGTCAGAAGAAAGGGTGTGGACTGAGTTTTTTCAGTTTTCCAAAGGAAAGTGTGAGGAAGAAGACTTGGACAATTTTTTGCCGCCGAGAGGATTTTGTGCCAACGAAAAACAGTCGTCTGTGTTCTGTGCACTTTTCTAAGGACCAGTTAGACAGGGACCCTGATAAACTGCGAGAAAATGGGTATGATGGAGCGAAAATTCGATTGAAGAGTGATGCCCACCCGGATATACCCCTTCTTCTTCAGCAACCCCAGGACGAGAATGCCGCCATTTCACTGCCCCCAGCGAAGCCTAGAGGAGCGTTTGCAAAGCGCCAGAGAGCAGACGTAAGTTTTTATTATTTTTTTAGATATCTGATTTTCATGCATTTATTAGATCAGAAATATAAACTGATAAAGTTTGAAATATAATAAGTATACTGCATTGAACACTGTTAAAAAAAGTGAAATCTATAATAAGCCAATAAAAGCTTTTGAAAAAGAGCAAATTCATGTTTTGTTTTTTTAACACCAAATTCTACATAAAATATTCATGATATTTGAATATTATGTAATAATTATTATTATATTATTTGTTTAGTGCATGCTTAGATTGAAACTGTTGTGATGAAATATCAATGAAAAGTAATTTTTGATGTATGTTTATGAATAAATATCTTTGACAATTTTATTTAATAATGTTTATTTTCTTGTAGATACTACGCCAAGTTCTTCAAGAGGTGGAAACAAGGAATGAAGGACAGTGTACAGCTAACCAGGAGGAACCTGAAGTGCCACCCCCTGTACAGGAAGATCCCCCACCAGCCGATGAAGTAACTGTTGCTGCCACCTCTACCCAGATGGAGAAGAAATGCCAGGTTGACATCCGTCCGCCACAGAGGACACGTAGGATTCAAGTCTCCATGACTGATCAGAAGACTGTGAAGACTGTGTCGACTGGAGTTCAGTGCTCGAGCCTGTCTGACGGTGTTCCACTGCGAGTTGCTGCCGGATTAGCGCCCCAACCTGTGCCACCACAACCTGAAGAGAATGACAGTGACAGTGACGAGGATGACAGTGGTGACCACGACCCGGATTATGACCCATTAGACCAGATGGAGGATGTTGAAGACTATCATCATGGTTCTTATACCCTGAGGAGTGATGCCCCGCCAGAAGAAGAAAGACAGTTTCTTGTGTCTGAGTCCTGCTTGGCCAGCATACTTGGAAAATGTGACTTGTGTGAAGAGCCATGTGAGGCAGTTGTACAGTTTACCAGAGGCACCATGATTGGAACTGTTTCCACCTGCACAAATGGACATACCACCCAGTGGGAGAGCCAGAAATGTCACCATGGAATGCCCTGGTCCAACCTTCTCCTGGCTGGTAGCATGGTGTTCAGTGGAATCAACACAGCCAAGTGCCTGCGTTTATTCCGCCATCTTCGAGTGCCCACAATCTCTGCATCAACCTTCAACCGAATCCAGTCAGCCTATGTTGTGCCAGCAGCTTTGTTTACCTGGGACTTCCATCAGGCCGAGCTGCTCAACCAGTATGAGGGAAGGACACTTACACTAGGAGGTGATGCTAGGTGTGACTCCCCCGGCTTCTCTGCCAAGTTTGGATCGTATACCTTGATGGACTTGGAGACAGGGAAAGTGGTAGACTTCCAGTTAGTTCAGGTGAATATGATTTTATAATTTCAATAAAAATGATAGGACTATACATGGTGAACTGATTTTTGGTCAAAAAAGCTTAAACAAGAATGTAATGATAACAACTAATTTTTATTTTACAGAGTAATGAGGTGGCTGGGTCCACTCACATGGAACTTGAGGGACTGAAGAGGGGACTGCAGCGATTGGAAGATGCCGGCCTCCATGTCCAGACCCTTGTGACCGACAGACACGGAATGGTGAAGAAATTCATGAGAACAGAACACCACGACAAGAAGCACTACTTTGATGTCTGGCATATGGCTAAAGGTATTGTATTTTTCAATAACATAAGTCTACTTGGTTTTCATAGCTTGTCAATTTCCCTTTTGATTGAATTTGTTATTTTATAAATACAGGTATTTCAAAGAAACTCGAGGCCAATGCCAAGAAAAAGGATTGTGGAGATATCAGGCTCTGGACAAAAAGTTCTGTCAACCACTGTTACTGGGTTGCTGCCTCCAGTGGAGACAACGGAGAGATGAAGGAGCAGAAGTGGGCATCCTTGGTGGAGCATGTTGCCAATAAACATGACAACTGTCAACATGGCGAGTTGGATGAAGATAGACAGTGGCTGAGAGAAGGTAAAAAAATGACTTTAATTTCTACTGTGCTACTGTGCAGTATTAATTGTATAATTTGTACAATTAAATTAAAATTTTGATAAAATAATAACATGCTTTATCTTTATCAGGATCCAGAGCCCATAAGCTGTTTAAGGAGGTAGTGGAAAACAAATTTCTACTGAAAGATGTATCCAAACTGTCACCTCTCCACCAAACTTACAGCTTAGAGGTCTACCACAGTGTAGTTAATAGTTTTGCCCCGAAGACTACACATTTCTTCTACCCTGCAATGATGGCCAGGTAATCATCAATAATTTTTAATTTAAAGTGTGATTGACTTTGACCATTACATTATACCAAATAATCTAACATGTTCCGTTATTTACAGATTGTGTGTATCAGCTTTACACTTCAATGAAAATGGACGACGACATCAGGCTGTAACAAAAGAAGGTGCACCACAATGGCAGCTGAGTTTCCCCAAAGGAAAGAAGGGTGAACATGCAGTTGTCAAGCCACACAAGACACCTATTACCTATGGTATGTTGTCAAACCTCTAATTATGACATTTTTTTGTAGGTACAGACACAAAGAAAAACTAAGTAATATGTTTATTCAAAGTTTTTCTAATTTAAGATAACAAGAAAGTTGTAATACATTCAATACATGATATTATATATTTTTTAATGTCTTTTTTTACATAGTTCAATGTTTTTTTCAGATTATGTGGACATCTTGCGACTGAATCTTGTAGAGCGCAGAAGACAGATACCCTCATGTCCAGCAGCTACACAGGATGGAAAAGCCTCTCTTGGATATCAGCCACCACCTCTTACATCAGCCTACGCTGCAGTCAACAAGGACCAGCTCGTCGCCACACGCCGCACCAGGTTTGCCAGATAACGTCTAAAAAGCCAGATGAGATTCCTGAAAGCCAGTGTAGTTCTGTGATGGGAATGTTCTCCGAATGGCTGTCACAACACATGCTGGCAAAACTTTTCGGTTTCCCCTTCCTAGACGGTGCCATATCCAGAGGACAAATCTCCTATAAGCGATGTGTCGATATACCCTGTAAATAAACAGTCAATTATTGCTTGTGATACAGAATATATCAGTTGTAAGAGATTGTTGTTGTTGAATATTGTTTTTGTATCCTATTGTTTATTGTTGGATATTTTCATAATTTATTATTTATTAATGCTGAAAATTGTTGTTTTTAATTTATTTGTTTCTGATTCCATGTCTATATTGTATATATGTTATACGAAGGAGAGTGAGAATTGAGTTCATGATTCATTCTAGTTTATTCATGAAAATTAAACAGTTGAAAACTGGTTATTGTCTTACTCATTAATTGGTTCGTTGTCATCCAGTGGCCCCTCTCTTTGGATGTACTCATGGAGGCTAACTTCAAGGACTCGAGGATTCAAGCAATTGTCTCTAAAGGTTTCATGCTCTGTAATGCATTCGAGCTCACTTGACTCTCGAATCTGGTCAACGAGAGGGATCTCTGCACAGCATGTGCACTCCATTGTTGTCTCCATAACTTCGCAGGAACCACATTCGCACCTTTGTTAAAGTATAAAAAAAAATTTAATATTAGTTGCCTGAAAATCGTAGTTTTACGGGAAATAGAAGTTAATGCAGAGTGTTCTGAAATAACTACCATAGTCATTTCAAATTAAATTACAAGTTACGGGGTTAAACGGGTGTACCTGATTTTTAGACTATAATTTTACAACAATGAACATTCTCTTCATAAAAAAACCCCGCAGACTAAATGAATTTATTATATTTATTTATTAAATCAACATCTCATAAAGATGTTGTATTAAATATCCTTACCAAATTGTGTTAGCACGTCTATCGATCTGATCGTTTCCACGGACTTCATCGTCACTTTCCTCGCTACTTTCTTGGGCTATATGGTCGTTATTTATCTGCACTGGGGGCTCAAACATGTACGGCTGGATGTTAAGATTCTCGGGAATTTCATCAACATCAGAAAAAACGTCTTCCATGGCGAGTAAATGTCAAAGATAACGCTAATCCTACTATGTGTTGACAATCAGCTGTTTGAAGAAGGTCGCATATGACGTCACAGTACCACGTGACACGCTACCTAATTAGCGGGTTGTTTTGACGATCGGGGCTTAGATTTAAATCGATATTATGGCTAATTAACGCTTTTATACAGCAAACAAACTATCGGAAGTGATTACTATATACACAAGGAAGCCAAAAAATGTAAAATGTCCCGTAGTTCAGAAACGTGCGATATGTCCTTTAATAATTTATTTACAGTAATACATATATAAATACAAAAATAACAACTTACACTAAGAGTCCTATTCATAAGAGTGTCTGTTAATCTGCTGAATAGATCTCACAAATCACAATGTCCCAGTAAGAAAGTTACTGTTCACAGTTTAATGTCTTCGAACAAAAGTCCAATGAGAGTCTCTTATAAGCACTCTTTACAGGTTATTTATGCTATAATATAAATCTAGCAAATTCTAGAAATTATGTGTGCAAGAAGTTACATGAATTACCTGGACACTCAGGATGTTCTAGAAGGAATAACTGACCACTTTAGAATAGCTAAGAATATTCTATTATACAAGCCTACTATATATAAGAACTACAGATGAAAAGTTTCGGGGAAGAATACATACAGGGCGAGAAAAACCAACTAGGCTGCCTTAGCAGACGGTGTTATTCCTCATTATTTCTTTTCATTGTGGGATAATTCATCAATAAAAATCAATAATAATGTAACCATTAAGAGATAATATGACATTTATGGTAGGTAAGAGAATGTATGATTGATTTTAAAATAGAAATGTATGATATCGCTAGGATACGGGTCTTCATATTTATAATTTTATCGAATCATAATATTGTTATTATAGGGATAAATCTCAATTTTCGTAATTCTACTCTCGTATTTCGAATTTCAAATCTCGCATGGGCCTTCTAGGCTTTCGTATGAATGAACATTGTGAGTTTTTGGATCTATCTGCTATTAAAACAAAATATATATCTCATTCATAGAGCAGATGACTCTATGAATCAGTTACTGTTTTACAATCGATTTTGACCGTAAAACAGCCAATTTTTTTTATTTTAAAGTATATTAATATTTTAGATCCCATTCGGAACAAGAATTAAATATAAGAACGATAACATTTTTTTAAATAGACTGATTAATTCAACCATAATGTATAATACATTTGTTTGGAAAACGAGAGTAGTCATTTCTAAATTATAGAATAGTCATGTCATGTTTCTCAATGAGTTGATGAAGATCCTTTGAAATAGATCTGGGTGTTATTCAGTATTAGTATCATTTTCATTGAATGCTTAATATTTAATTTATGTCACGCCTCTATTTTTATATTACGCTCAATATGTCTCTTTATATTTATCTAACGGCATGGAGATATTTAAATAAAATATGCATGTTTTAAAGTCTACTTTAACGTATTGTTCATCTTTTCACATTTTATTTTTATATTGTCTACTATAATTTATGACATACCACTAAAGCGTTTTGTGAACTCTTTAAACATTCATAAAATTTCATTTAAAAAACCCATCTAATTTAACATAAGAAATCATAAATTAACAAGTCATTAAGAGTGTGCTTTGTCTGTAGATAAATACAGATGACATTTAACTTGAGAGAGAGAGAGAGAGAGAGAGAGAGAGAGAGAGAGAATACAATGAATGTAGCATACACTAAATTTATATAGACTGGTTAAGTTAATTTACGCTTCATAAACAGCGAAACGATTTTAAAAACAGTGAAGTACTAACCCCTGTTTTATAGGTTTAAATAGGTTTACTATTGAACTGTTTCCTTTTATATGAATTGTTTGCACTAAATTTAGAAATTATGCCGTTGATTGTAAAAAGGACGTTTAACTATCAAACAATAAATGAAAAAAAAAACAAAAACCATAACGTCTTGTGGAATAATATTCTTCACGTTGGTCGTTTTGTAACGTAAGCAACATATTGTATACGATATAAACTACTCTTTTAATCACCCAATCAATTGTCGCACAATAATTAAAAGATACAAAAATTGAACGTCAATATTTAGATTCTAGTTTAATTTTGACAATAGGGAACTTCGCAGATTATAATTTCTTTTTTGGTTTTATGCCCTTAAACTCAATCATTGACCTCGTATTACAATGACTTTTTTTTCTCGACCTACATGAATTGTTTATTAAAAATCAATAGATAAGACGGGTATGGATGATAGATTGGCTTGTTCCCCCCGCCCCTAGTTTCATTATTTGACGGTCTTAAAAATTACTTTATGACAGAGTGTAAATACATATTTCAGATTAACTGTAGTTGTATTCGTAAGTCTTTTTGTTTTTTGTTTGTTTGTTTTTTGGTTTTTTTTTTCATTATTAGGCTACTCGGTAGCTGAAATGTTAATGTTATCAAAGAATATTTACCAAGCATTTTACATATCCATATGGATACATCGCAACAGTAGGATTTTTTTTTTTTTACCAGCGACGAGTTTACTGACTTTTGAAATGAGTGTATTAGAGCTTAAACATGTTCTTATTAATTGAATATTAACTTACTACTAGATGTATTTTGTTTAACTATTGGTTGGTTCCATACAGTTCTCAACATTGGCAAGCGATGCATAACAGAAAATAATTTATTTGAAAATGACATGAATGTAAATAATTGATCATCATTGATATTGTCAAATATAAAGCGGAGGGAAGTTTTATATTTCAACACCGGTATGTTATTATATTAAAAACAGAACCATTTTTTTCTCAAATTAAAATACCTAATATGTTGGCACACTGCTTTTCATCTAAGTGATTCGATTGAAACAATATATAGTCAAAAATTCATACTATGAATTAGGATTAAAACGTTATGAAATTTAATGTTTTAAACCTGATGTTTCTTTTTACATTCTTGTCATTTTCAGTAGCCGTGCTGTCCAAATATTATGAGGCCAATTTGGAGTTTGATAACAAAGTTCCTATTTTGGAACCAATAGACAGCAAAAATGCAGACTCCCTAGCAAGATGCGCCATGTTCTGTGGTTCTGGATGCAAGTGTTTTAGCTTCAACCATTATGCAGGAATGTGTCGTTCCTATAATTCGTGTCATATATTGAATATGACGAGTGAAGCAGGATGGCAATTGTATCTTAGTCCTTCTCTGAACACTCTTAGGGGGCTTTTATTCAAATTCTATATCTTTTTTTTTTTTACAAATTCTAAAACTGGTTTTGTAAAAAAAAAAGAAAACAATAAACATAAGGTAACATTTATTCCATGATTCCTTTTATATCAACTGTATTCCCTCTACGTCCATTTACATTTGTTTATACAAAAACAAATGGACGATAGTATCATAACAACGACCGCAAAAAAGAGTAAAAAGAAACGCGTATTTGGGAGGAAAAAATCCACACACACATGGGTCAACCTCATAATATACATTTACACAAGAAAGTTATTTGGTTGATTAGACTGAGTAATGTCGATAAGTGCGATATATCAAATGTCATATCATACACGTGGTTATAATCTAAGTACGGGGTTTAATTTAAAGATTGGTGAAAAGTAATTGTCGTGGTCACCGTTGTGCACAAAATTCATAGTTATATTAGTTTTATAAAACCAGATTTCAACTTTCGAAAATCAATCAAATATTATCACACAAGATCCAAAAATTTGTTCTAAAAGTGTGAATAGCACAACCAAACAATGATCAACGTAATGATAAATGATGGGGTTTTTTTTGCTTTTTTTTTGGGGGGGGGGGTGTAGACATTTTTTTAATATTTACGAACAAGATACAACGCTTGAGCAAACGCTCATCAAAAAGTTAAAACAATACAGTAACTATGTACGAATAATTCAACGCTTTTACACTGCTCTCGGACTGCTAAAAGAATTGAACCAGAAATGTGAAAATTCTTAATGGTGTTTGGTCAACTATTTCACAGAATGATCTTAGATCACTTCGAAATTAAAAGTTACTATTCTTAGGTGGGTCATTAATTGCCAAAAGCTACTGATAGCGATAGATCAACGTTTTGATGACAATATAACGATCACAGAATCGAGACGACTCAAACATATTGATTGTTTTATTATTATTATTTTTTTCTTTTTGTAACCGTACGTTCGGAAGTAGGTATGTATAAAGGTAGAGCCCTATTAACAAATTTATTGGGTTTATCTTATAATTTCTCATTCTCAGTTGCAAGAAAGACTTATCAAAAAGACGTACACGGTCGTTAAAGATTGATACATGTATTTTGTTTTAAGCATCATTTACATGTTATTCAAAATGAACTACATTGACTTTATAGTCTAGGCTGCTTTAAATCAGGTAATTCAGTAACTGCGAATGCTTCAAGATAACACGTAATGAAGGACTGTGGTGTAAACTATATGTCGAAATCGCTCTCACCGCACACTGCAGCAGCTGAACAATATCAGATGTTCATACTGAGTTAACATCTCAGGCCTTTGATGTTTTCTCGGTAACAACAGAAAAATCAACAGGTTGAGGGCAGTTAACACAGGATAGCAGATTATCTGCCAATGTACTGCTCCAGAGTCCGACTGCGTTTCCGATAACCTGCCACGTCAGGTATTTTGCCTTTTGCCCTGTTCACAGGGAATGATTTCATATGATTGTCCGACGAATATTAATTTGGGGGGTTTTCTTAAAAAATAAGACATAAACATGAATGTTTTCAAATACTACAAACAATGACGAATTAGTATGAAGTCAGTTCAATACTTATAGAGACAAATACATGTATATAAAGTAACGAATAATATCAATACAAATATCACTTTCTTCCAATACGTGTACATCGGTCTAATAATGATACAAATTAGTCACAATGCATTGCTAGTGTTTCTTTATGGATGTGTTTTCATTGTTGGACGTGCAGTAGTTTTAGGGGTTTTCATATAGCTTCTAGTAGCTGCTATATTTGTAAAAAAGACAATGCCATCACACACAAAAATATCATAATAACTTACCGATAACCAAAGGTTTAGGTCGCATACAGAGGCAGAAACATATGGTTTCTACTATGTATCGTCACAGTGATGTCCTTTTGGTTAACGATCGCCCTTTACTTCATATACTTATCAGCTAAGGACGTTTTTTTTAAAAATATATTAATATTTTACCGGTTCTGTTTCGCGCATTGTAAAACTAAAACCGATAACGGCAAATTTCGGCTTCCAGTTTAACACGAGTAAACACCTACTTTAAGCGCTTGTAAGCTTATTGTGCAACTACTATAAATTTCCCCATCACTTAAATAACCACATTTTTAGATACGTATCTAAGATCATTAAAAAACCCAATAAATATTGGAAATATAATCTTACAAAATTGCATTTAAAAATTGTATTCCTTGTATCGTGAGCTGTTTCTGTTAAACTAAAAGTTTATTGAATGTGATTGTAAGGATTAAACTAGTAAGAACTGGATCTTGCAGATTTCAGCCCTGTCAGTTTCTACAGACCTATGAAATACAGTCGGTTAACCAATAGAGAATGATTTTTTCGCTATATGTAAAAAAAGTTTGATAATTTCAGTGCAGAACTAATATATTATACCCACTGTCAATTACATCTAATAATGATCAATTGAGTTCTTAACAAAAAAAGAGGAGAAAATACTCAGTAAATATAATACAGCAAAAGGTTTAAAAATGTAATTTGGATAAAAAACATCGCGTTCATCTTTTGTTCTGTTTGATATATAACAGATAAATGAAAAATCTTGTGTCAAAAAAAAAAAAAAAAAAAAAAAAAAAAAGGTTATCAAGTCAAACTCCACACAATTTTTGGAAATTAACAATACATCAGGATAGCGTTTTTATATTGAAAATGAAAACAAATTAAATGTAAGAACATTAAAACAAATACACAACTTAACAACATGTTAAATTGATACTTTAATAACTAATAGAAAGATGAAAGCAAATACTGACATGACTATTGAGTTCACATCAAGTAACGCAAAAGAAAACCATTTTTTAAAAAACTGTTTTTCGTTTTTAAAATTATGTTTGTAAAACCATCAATAATACCGATAATTTGATTTACACATTTTAACTTTTTTTATAACTTTTTTTTTAATGCAATCATAATAATTTATGTTTAATCGGACCTTTTTTTCTTAGCATTTTGCAGACAAAGCGTCAGTTTGAACACAGCTCTTTGACGTTAGTGGTAGCTCCGCAGAATCACATTTCAATAGCTACTACTGTCTTATACAACCAAATATCGCCATGATCAGACGTATAGTCTCCCGTATATCGTCGACGTTTTACCCCTGTCGTTACAATTGAAAAGATTCTGAATGGTTGTGACATTTTTTACATTAAAAAATCTTTATGAGATGAAGACCTATGTAAAAGCATTATAGATATGGTTCAATTTCCAGTGCTTAACTATTGGATTTTTCTCCTTTGATTATAATTTATGACAACGAATTATTAAGGTCTTCCGTTACAACGGAAGAACTTATAGTGATTGTAATGTTTCTTCTTCTTATTAAGGTCTTCCGTTTCCAACGGAAGACCTTATAGTTTTCGTACAGTTTCTTCTTCTTCTTCTTCTTCTTCTTATTTTTTCCACAAATTTTGTGCAAGCGTTTTCTCGAAAACTATTTGACCGATTTCGACCATTTTTTCACAGATGATTGCAAGTGATCAGAATTTATTTTGTTTTTAAAATTTTTGCCGTCGTCACTTCGGGTACCGATGTATTGCTAATTTTGTAAACTTTTACGACCCATTTTGTGAACAGTTGATCTCAAAGACTATCAGAGATATAAATATGAAACTTTCAGGATAGGTAGTCCATAGTTTGAAGTTATGCCTATTGTTTTCGTTTTACCCAAGTGGCGCCATTTCTTGGGACTCGCCTAGGCACGAAAATTGGGTACGAATTTCAAATCAAAATTTTCACACGTTTCGATCTATATCTTTTTATGAGTTGATATTTTGTTAAGACATATATTACAAAAGTGGTAGAGTATCAAAAGTTCTTTCCAACAAGTCTATTACAAATAACTTGAAAACGATAAAGATTTTGTAATGCATTATAGAAGCAAAGTTGTTGATCGTAACAATATCTATTTGAAAAAATTATTGCCACGCCCATTTATGACGTAATTAAGGATTTTTATGGGCCAAACTTCTCAAACTTGGACAGAATATATCTAGAGAACGAGACATATTTTGTTAAGCATCGTAAAAGAGAAAATGCTTGTATTGATGTTTAAATCGATTCCACTAATCACAACACCAATGTCTGCCCCCATTAAGGATCTACAGAGCTGGTCCCTAAAATATTAAATCATTTGTATATCTCAAAAATGAACAACAATTTAAGATGAGTGTAAGAACAAAAAAATGTTAGTATTTGTAAGATTTTTCGTATGAAATGAACAACAAGGGGCTGGCCCCTTTAATTAGGGACCAAGACACTCGTTAAGTCTATTACAAATAACTTAAAAACGATCAAGATTTTGTAATGCATTATAGAAGCAAAGTTGTTGATCGTAACAATATATGTTTGAAAAACTCATTGCCACGCCCATTTATGACGTCATTAGGGATTTTTAGGGGCCAAACTTCTAAAAATTCATACCATATATCTAGAGAACGAGACATATTTTGTTAAGCATTGTACAAGAGAAAATGCGTGTATTGATGATTTCAATCGATTCTACTAATCACAACACCAATGTCTGTCCCCATTAAGGATCTACAGGGCTGGCCCCTAAAATATTCAATCATTTGTATCTCAAAAATGAACAACAATTTAAGATGGGTGAAAGAACAAAAAATGTTAGTATTTGAGAGATCTTCTGTATGAAATGAACAAAAAGGGGCTGACCTTTTTAATTAGGGGCCAATAGACTCGTTAACTTTATTACAAAAAACTTAAAAATGATAAAGATTTTGTAATGTATTATAGAAGCAAAGTTGTTAATCGTAACAATTTATGTTTTGACATATTCATTGCCACACCCATTTATGACGTAATTAGGGGCCAAAGTCCTTAAACTTTGACGTAATATATCTAAAAAAGGAAACATATTTTGTTAAGCATTGTAGAAGAAAATTGTCTGCATTGATGATTATAATCGATTTCACTATTTAAAACACCAATGTATGTCCCCATTTAGGATCTACATGGGTGGCCCCTAAAATATTCAATCATTTGTGTCTAAAGTTTTATCGATAATTCATCGTATCATTTTAACAAATCAACGGAAGACCTACTCGTTACTCGTAACGAGATCGTATCTAGTTTTTTTCCCCCTTTTTTTGTCTACAAGATTTCTCGGAGATGGCTGAATAGATTTTCTTCAAATTTTCAGGAATGATAGAAAGTGATAATATCTCGAGGCGATTTTTTAATTTTTTCAAAATTCATTTCCGGTCGTCCGATTCCTGTCCCGCGTCAAAAAACCTTGTTCCCTCGAGATCTCAGAATCGGCAAACACTTCAACACATCTAAACTTTGTGGGATGATAGAACTATATTTGTAGATGTGTTTAAACTATTTTGTTTTGTTCGTCGTAACTTCCGGTCGTCACCGGAAGTACTTCAAAAATTATTTTTTTTTACGAATTTAATTTATTTCACACAGAATTGTTATATAAGTACAAGTACTTACACATGTTATCTATCTGATGTTAAATAAAAAAAAAAATTCGACTTCTGATGAGATATCTTGAATATCTCAGGTAGCTTTTTTAAAACAAATTTTATACCCAGGAGATCTCAGAAACTTTAACTGATCAAGACACGAAACTTTCATGGATGATAGTTGTTTGAAGATTTGTTTAACCGGTTTCATGTTTTCAACCGTCACTTCCGGTGCACACCGGAAGAGTTCAAATAAATCATGCTTTTTATCAGTTTAACTGTTTCCCTTTGATAGTTATAGTTGGCTCGATAAAAAAATAATGTATAATCGGCAAGTACACAAAAAATATTAAATTTACTTTTCATTGAGCACTTCTGTTTGTCCGTTTTCTGTCCCGACACAAAAAACCGTATTTCGACGAGATCTCAAAAACGGTAACGACTTGAACAACCAAACTTTGTGATTTGATAGACCAATGTATGTACTTGTGTCAACACAATTTTGTTTTATCCAGCGTAACTTCCGATCGTCACAGGAAGTACACCAAAATTCGATTGTTTTAAAATATTTTGATTAATTAGTATGGAAATGTCATTTTAGCAATAGAAATACAAAAAATAATTTACACATGATTAAATAAGTGAAAAAATTCTGAGACAGTTTAAATATCTCAGGTAGCTCTTTTTTATAAACATTTTGTACCCGCGATATCTCAGAAACTGTAAGAGATCCAGATACAAAACTTATATGGCTGATATACATTTGATTGAACATATGTTTAACGGGTTTCATTTGGTCGTCCGTCACTTCCGGTTCTCACCGGAAGCGTTGAAGCAAAATACGTTTTTTAAAAGATTAGATCATTTTAAACATTTTACTCATGATAAACAATAACGTACCGTAGGTAAATGTACTCAAAATATCTACTTTTAATTTCTTTAATCACTTCCGTTTGTCCGTTTCCGGTCCCGAGACACGAAGTCTCAGAACTAACAAAAACTTGAACATCCAGACTTTGAGGAAAGACAGAACAATGTATGAAGATATGTTTACTATGTTCCGTCTGATCAGGCGTAACTTCCGGTCATCACAGAAAGTACTCAAAAATTGACTTTGTCTTTTTGTCCTTTTGTTTCACTTAGAAATAATTACTAGGAAACTCCTTTACAGTATATGTATATATTATATCCAGTTTCTTTTCACAAAAGAATTGCATGCATTTTTTTGCAGATTAAAACATGAGGAACGGAAGACCTTTTGTTGCTATAGCAACAAGAGTCTAGTTCTGAATATTATTGTGAGATAGATCTATTGAGTAATTTGTTGATATTCCAGCCTCGTTGATATCTTAAAAAAAAAAGGCCTCAATTTCGACCGATTTGTGTTTATTTCATTTTTAAGTTAATTAAAAATCGTTTGTTTTAATTTTCAAAGAAATTTCAAAAAAGGCAATGGTTGGTGAATATATCAGTTCATTTTATAAAAGATCTCTTAAGTTAGTGTGGATATGTATCTTACAGATACTTTTTTATACACATTGAAGACCAGTTGTGTTTGTTCTTATATAGTTTATATTCTTTTCAGATTCTCTGCAATTTTATCAAAGATGTTTGAATGAAAACCACACGTGTATGTTATTTATTATTGATTGTTTCGTTGTATCTATCTATCTATCTATCTATCTATCTATCTATCTATCTATCTATCTATCTATCAATATATTTATATAAATATATTTATATACTTATCTATCTATTTATATATCTATATCTCTACATGTATCTACTTATATATTAATCGTGTTAATAACTATCAATCACCATTCTCGTGAACAGTTGCGTTATCTTAAAGGTAAAGATAAATTCAACTAAAAATACAGCAATATAATGAAGAAAGTGCTGTAAAAAGGAAATCCATATGATAATAACAACAATAAACAAAAAATAAGTTTGAGGTTATTCCGAACAAACAATTATATTTATCAACAACAAAAAAACAACAACTTAAAGTTACCTTAAGATTTGTTTCTTAACATGTGTCATTTTAAACGAGTACAATATTTTCTTAAGACGACTGTTTAAAAATGTTAACAAGAAATATAATACCAGATGAGCACATTAGACATACTTACCACGGACAAGTTGCTACTTTTGATTATCTGTGTGTAATCGAATTGCTCTTGCTCTCTTTTAAATTGACATACTAGGTGTTATAGAATAATTATTAAAACTCTCATCAATTATTATTGTTCAAAGTGTTATATGGGAAAAGTTTTCATACACATGGTTTTTCTCCCGCATGAATCATATTATGTTACCACTGAACTTAATCTGATGTTCATATTAAAAAAAATGCGAATAAACATTGCTAAAGACTGCTTTGCATCTGAAGAGTCTGAAGTTCGAAGTTCTACATACAATCAAGATAGCTGGTGATCATTAAACTTCATAATAATGTCTATTCAGATTATAAAGAAAACGTCTCAAGGAAGCAATATTGTATCATGAACTCATCTTCGACCTGGGATGATGCAAAGGTACGTTGTGTTTTATTGAAAAATCATGAATTAGCCAATTTCAAATCATGCAGGCAATTGTCATAGTCCATGTACCATGTACAATCACTTTTGGTTCAACCAAACAAATTTTTGAAATAATTCTGAATTTCTTAAGAAATAATCAAATCAAATTAAGCCTACCAGGCTTTATTGGATTTGATTTCGCCTAGACTATAATTAAAAGAGAACTCGTCTTTCAAAATATTCGGGGAAGTGTTACACTTTTGCCTTATTTGTTCACACCGACAAAGGGAAGACTGATCGAGGCATGTAAATGCCTATCATAAGGTTTTTAACATCTCTTAATATTTTTGTTTTATTTTTTAGACAAAATGTCAATCATATAATTCATATCTTCTTGAGATCAACTCGGAATCAGAACAGAACTGGTTAAAAGATAAAGGTACATGATTTTGTTTATTATCCCATATTATTGATGCTTTAAACAAAACCTCGGCTTTATTAGACCTAATTTCATTAATTTATTAGTTTCAGGAGGCTCTTGGTGGACAGCAATCTGATTAAAATAAGATCTTTGATCCGCTCAAAAATCTTATTTTAATCAAATTGATGTACTTATGTACATCAACAGAAATTTAGTTAATTTTACTTACTTTTTACAATCAATTTATTAATTTATGAAAAAAAAGATGTAAACATATACAAAAAATGCTTTCTTTGATTTTTTATGCGGGTTATGAAGGTAGAAAAAATTTACATAGCCCGCCAACGCGGGTTATATATTTTTTCTGCAATGTCGCCACATTCATATCCCGAATGAATCACCAAAGAAAACATTTTATTGTTGAAGTAATTCATTTGTGAGAAGTGAACTTAAAAATGAATAATTTATTTATGAATATGATCGCAGCACTTGAAAATCAAAATAGGCTTCTTATGATCATTTGAGTATATCAGATTGTGGAAAGACGAGTCCGATATCAATGTTCTGTCTTTTTTCAAAAGTTAACCGGCGTTACTTTTTGCCATTGTTTTTCTAAAACCCTGACACAATTCATGACTCCTGATGTTTATTGTATATTTATTGATCAATGTATCATTTAATACAAAACAGCAATGATTACTACGAAAATATGAAAACAATGATTAAAATAAATGTATCATTCATAATGAAATATAAGATATTGTTACATATTAAATATCATTCTGAAGATGACATTTTAGCACACTTAGTTTCTTTATACATGTAAACTCTAAACACAGATTGTCAGTCTGATTATAGCTATCCACTCCCCTTCTCCTTATACTCGTCATGGTCTGACAGGTATCGATAAGAGGTCAACTTCACACGGCCTTTACATTTGCATACAATATAAATATACAAACCAATCACATACATGTACATGCTTTTATCTGTTTTATGAGTAGTGTTACTCTTCAATAATGAAGGTAACATATTAAACGAGCATGAACTAATTTTTTTCTATCTCTTTTTTGAATAGTTCAAGTACATTCTCTAAAGCAGTGAAAGTCCTTCCCTAATTGGTCGGAAGTAAAGGTTGTGTAAAATTGACCTCCTATCGATATACTCAGACCTTGGCTAGTGTAAGAAGAGGGGTGGTTTAAATCAGACTGCACAGATTGACTACAATTGCTATCTTCCTTACTAAAAAAATGATACATGATATATACATATGTAGGCGTCAAAAGTCCGATGGTAACACCGAAGTCCGATGTTGTAAGAATACGTTTGTTTCCTCACGTTATGGTGACATTTTTGGTAACTTCGCTGCTATTTATTCAAAATCAGGAAACAAACATAGATGATGGACAAACGGACGCTTAGTGAAGGTAGGGGAAGATCTTTTCAGTGAAGGACTGAGAACAAAACGTTTATGTTGTATTTAAATATGTGTTGCGCCCAAATATTTATTAATGTGTAATTAATGAATTATTAATTCAATGGTGGTCACATCTAAACAATCAAATCTGGTGGGGCTGTTAATAAAATAGTTACTTTAATTTTTTTTCTTTGTTCTCGATTCAAATAAATTTTGAGTGCGCTTTTGTGAAAAATGATGAGTAAGAAGAACAACATTTGTACCACGAGTCTATTCAAAACCATCGGGCTTTGGCGTATCACACCATTGGACTTTGGCGACTGCACGCGGATCATCAGACTTTTGCATATCGAACCATTGGGGTTTTGCGCAGACCATTAGACTTTGAAGGTGAAATACATGTATTTTCCTTAATTCAATCCCTTTTTCAAACTCAATGCCGATCTAGCTTTCGGCTAAGGGAAGTAACTCTATAGTGTTGTGGGAAATTTTAATTTCATTACGAGTATTTGGTGATATTTTCCCTTGGTTGTATTGCTTGAAGCAAAATTGTAATTTATTTATAAATAAATTTCATACATTTATAAATGTCAAGTGCTAGCGTGGGTCAGTAATTTATCGAAAAAAAGAAACATTAAGAGAAAACATGAGAGATAACTATGACATGCATTACTTCCTTATTCAGCAACAATCAACAAGCCATGCATTTTTTCATTTGATTAATTTATTTTGTACCTGCTTTGCCAATTAAGTCAATAAATGATGAATGAAAAATAATAGTTATTTTAAACACATTCTTCTTCAATATTGTTGTTTATTTTAAAGAAAGTACAAGCACAATACCCTGAGACACCCCCCCCCCCGCCCCAAGAAATAAATGGGAATTAAGGTGGTACACGCATTTCACACATAAAAACGGTAAAAAAAAATTGCATAAAATTTGATTAATAATTTCATATACAGTATCTTGAACATTTTCTTTTTAATCTGGAGATACTGAATAAATACTTGATGCACGCTTCTCAATTTAATCTCACAGAAAAACATATTTATATATTGAATAAATGGGTGTGACCCATTGCAGTAATAACATCTGTACTGGAAACGACAGAACAAGCCTGCTGTACAATGTTTACCTGAATGATACTGGAAGCAGACACCCCTTGCCATTGAACTATACTGTATATCCTTTCTACCTTTGTTAGGTTTTGTTGATTGGCTCGTTGCGAGTCGCGCAATGACACATAATTCCATATGTGCATAGCCCCATTCGACTTGTCCTTGAGCGATTAGCATTCTAAAATCCATATCATAACCATATTCCAATTGCCCTTAGCATCTGCGATGTCCCTAGCCGCTTCTAAGTGCTTTGCTAACCTAGCTTGTTGATCCGGGTATTTGATACAATATATCGCTGAAAACCTGTTTCAGGCTGTAAGCCAGTCATGCATAGATGCAACATTTACCTCGTTTTGAGACTCATAATCAAACTAATGAATGGTTATTTTTCCTACATCATCCCTTTCCTCAACTTGCAGAGAAAACTTGTCCTTTTTCTGTTTTTCTTTTGACAAGAGACTTTTAAACTCTATAAATTGATTTGACCATACTTTTGATTTAATCTGGTATGAGACTCTTGCGTCGATTGGCACGGTCGAGCATTTACCCGTTATCTTTTCCGCATGGTTTATGACCTCAGTTTCTACAGACAGCTGTATTATTTGTTCTTGAGCAAGAGCCTCAAAGTTGGACTGAGATGCACCTATATTATTTGAACATATACTTATCTGGTTATTGGAAGCGCTGTTGTTGATGAGCGCCTTCAATTCCTCTTTAATTAAGGCTGTCCATCTCTCCGTGACCTGTTTCGTAATGGTGTCGAGCACCTCGGGAGATGTGACTGCAACCGACTCCGAACTCGCAGTCGCGGCTCTCTTTTTCTTCTGTGCAGACTGAACGGTAGGACTACTTTAGACTGGCTCTTCCTCTTTGGCATAGTTGCAGTTGTTTAACGAGGAAACTAATATTATATATAAATAAACTGCATTTGATTAGTAAAAATAGAAAAGTCTGTCAATATCCGGTCAACCTAAAGAGACAAAACCAAATATGATCAAGGATAAAATTCCCGGAATAAAATAATACATAATATATCTGACAAATTTAAATTCCAAGTGCAATGATATAAGCCTCAGGGAGGCAAAAGATATATATGAAAAATATCAGGAAAACACAAGTAAAGACAAGGAAAACACGGGTAAAGTAAATTGTGTAGATTTCCAACCAATGAGATATTAAGCCAAGCCTCAGGGAGGCACAACAATATAAAAATAAATAAATTAAAAAAAAAAAATAAATAAATATTTCAGGTAAACAAAAGTAAATTGTGTAGATTCCAAGTGCAGTGAGATAAACCTCAGGGAGGCAAAAGAGATATAAAAAAAATCTCAGGAAAACATAAGTACATGGTGTAGATTCCCAGCGCAATGAGATAAGCCTCAGGGAGACACAAAAAATATGAAAATAAATAAAAATCTCGAGAAAACACAATTAAATTAGATTCCAAGATATGCCTCAGGGAGGCACAAAAATATGAAAATAAATAAATAAATAAATAAATAAATAAATAAATAAATAAATAAAAATCTCAGGAAAACACAAGTAAATTGTGTAGATTCCAAGTGCAATGAGATAAGCCTCAGGCAGGCAAAAAATATGAAAATAAATAAATAAATAAAAATCTCAGGAAAACACAAGTAAATTGTGTAGATTCCAAGTGCAATGAGATAAGCCTCAGGCAGGCAAAAAATATGAAAATAAATAAATGAATAAAAATCTCTGGAAAACACAAGTAAATTGTGTAGATTCCAAGTGCAATGAGATAAGCCTCAGGAAGGCAAAAGAAATATGAAAAATCTCAGGAAAACACAAGTACATTGTGTAGATTCCCAGTGCAATGAAATAAACCTCAGGGAGGCACAAAAATATGAAAATAATTTAATAAATATCTCTAGAAAACACAAGTAAATTGTGTAGATTCCAAGTGCAATGAAATAAGCCTCAGGGAGGCACAAAAATTAAAAATAAATAAATAAATAAAAATCTCTGAAAAACACAAGTAAACTGTGAAGATCCCAAGTGCAATGGGATAAGCCTCAGGGAGGCACAAAAATATGAATAGATAAATAAATAAATAAATAAATAAATAAATAAATAAATAAATAAATATCTCAGGAAAAAATAAGGTAAACTGTGTAGATTCGAAGTGCAAAAATATACATGTAAGGGCCGCACCGTTGTGCATTCTAGACAAAATAAGTCGGCACAAATTTTGTACAGTCCGAGATAAACATTGCCTTGTTTATTCAAATGGACGCTATTTGGTAGAAATTTATGAGCGTGACATGATTTGAATTAGGTGATGGGAAAAAAGTCATTGTGCTGCCAAAAAGAGGAGAATTGAAATTCCTGAAAAGACTCATTTTGAAGGACATTGACCTGATCAACGATTGCATCTGTAACTAATACGCTGATGAAAACGGGGCAACAATTTACATGCGTGTACACGTGAGACTGCAAAATCTGTTATGCCGCACCGACACAACTGATTGTAGCTGCGTGCCATTTCCTCAGGGGAGGTCGCACTACTAACATCATTTCATGCGACAATAAGAATTATGTCTTTACTTACACAATAAAGTCGCATCTTCATTACGAATGCACGAAATAGTTCTACCACAAACTTTCCCAACATTAATTTATAAGATCTTCACAAGATCTGACATCTTCATCGCTTTCGAGAAATCGCTGAAAAGGACGCAAAATAGCGTGACCAAAAATAGGCACACGTACTTTTTTAGCCTCCATTAGAATATAAAAAAGTAAAAAAGCAGATCTTACCGCTTTATTACACTTTAAAAATTTCCGAAGACTGTAAACTGACCGGCGTCCAGTGAAAAATTGATTACCCACGCTAACGAAACGACGCACCCACAATTTTCCCGCGAAACTATTCCATTGGTTACACGCTGCGAGATCAATTTCGTAACCATATATGAAGATGCTAAGAATTTGGTATTGTGATGCAAGAGAGATAACTCTTACAAACTAGATAGCAACATTATCAATATACATAAAGCATTTTAAGATATCTTAAAATTCTTTTATAGATAAACAGAAGTAATTTATACTGATTTGTACTACTTCCATCTGTTCTACAATGTGTTATCTTAAACAATTTAGTCACTGCTATTCTCTTTTACTTATAAATATTAAACGTTCAATGTGCTTGTATGTCATTTCTTTTAATTGGCATTAAAATTATTGAAGCAAAGTGCAGGTTCAGATGGAAAAAAACCCTGTTTCACTTTTCCCATCAAGATAATTATGCATTTATCAAAATCAATCTAAAAAAACTGCAAAATTCAAAATAAAATCAAGATTAATATACTAATATACTGTATATACAGTATATTAATCTTGATCATTATCATACATGTATACCCATCAACTTTCCTTTCTAATACTGTTCATTTAACAGAGTGTGATTTGATTCCGAATCCAAAATTACTAATCTCTGAAACTAATTACGTAGAACGTACACAATAAAACGTCTGTATTTTAGCGTGTTTTCAAAGAGTTTGTTAAAAAAGTTTAGTTCAAAAGCAAGCACTGTTGAATTAAATAAACAACGATAATTTTGTTATCTTTTCCTGTAAATGAAGGGTATATATTAAATTTATCATCAAAATATCTGATCTGATGATCGAAGCGAGGCAACTCAACATGATCCGACCCTTTGATTAAATTACTGTTGGGATAAAATGTATTTATTCAATCAAACAGATACAATAAAATAACATTTATTTTTCTGATATTCTATCATCCAAATAAAATCCCATAAAATCAATAAGTTAAAAGATAGGAAATAATTGAGATAAAGAAATGCACTGGGTGGTATAGATTTATAAAACTCAATATGCTAAAACTCATGCATCAACAAAATTTCCCAGCAATATTTAATTAAATTAGTAAAATCAAAAAAGGATACATCAAATGTAGAATAAAAGATTTTAACGAGTTTTCTTAGTCGACTCCTCAATATGAATTAAGTAAAATTAAAAACATCAGATTTACTTCCAGATGCATATTGAAGTGTTTCAGTTGGTAAAAATCATGATCTGTAAGAACTGAAGTTGTTCATTGGCATTACCTGGTATAGGAACCCTTACCAAAATATTTTGAAGACTGAGATTATTTAACAATTACAAAGCTCCTCGGGACTTATTTTAACAACAATGCATTCCTATGTAGAACGATTCTTTGCATGAAATCAATATACGCATATACACAAATGTAATTTGTTTACATGACAAACATACTGTTTTATTCAATAACAGTCCTTACATGTACATTTAAGTATTCAGTTTATCTAAATGTAATATACGAATCATGAACATGTTTGTGTGTATTTTCACATGTACAGTTTATTTATATGTTATATTGTATTTTCTTCACTTTACCTGTGTTTAACTCAGTCACAAAGAGGTTGTCCCTGGTGTCCACACATAAACCCCATGGATACTGAAAATGACAGTTGTCAATGTAGCGGAGGAATTGTCCGTCCTGATCCAAGATATGGATACAGTCGTTGTTAGTGTCTGCTGTCAGGATCCGACTACGGCTGTCTGTTGTGATGCCGACTGGACTAAATGATCTCTTGGCAGTAGAGGAATGACCAGTGTAGGTAAACCGGAGTTTCCCAGCCTGATTGACCACCACTATTGCATGGGCTCCAGGGTCTGACACACAGATATCTAGGTTCTTGTTCTCACTGATGTATTTATAGTGACCAGATGAATAGAGAGGTTGTCCTTTGTCATTGAACTGAATACTTTGTTTCGCTGTTGAGCCAGAGTACCGCACAACCATTGTTTGTTTATAATCACCACTGACCATGATAACCAGGAGGTCATCAGAGGAGGTTCTGCAGACACCGCGAGGTCTCGCCCACCGTAGTCTGATCACTGTTTGTATCTGTGTATTATTAACTATGTTCACAGTTCTATAAATGGCATCAGTATAAACTAAATTACCTCTCCTTGTCAGTGCTATGTCACATGGTGTGTGCCCTGACCTGGTTTGGATGGACTTCACTAGTTCCCCCTGCAGGTTGTAGAGTCTGATCTTATTGTCCTGACCACACGTCCAAATATCTTCATTACTCCAACAGGACACACGGCGTAATCCATTTAAGAATCTTCCATACTCAGTGTTTATCTCTGTGATGATCTTTGGTACATCAATGAGCGATCTGTCCAGGGGAGAATCTATTGTGTAGCCATATTCTTCTGTCTTCATAGATGACGCTGACAGAGAACCAAATTGTTGACAAAGCTGTTCTTTGTTGATTTTCTGAGGTGTAAAATTTGATAAGAAAACTGTGTGTTTTGGGGGCAATTTTCTGAATTCAGCATTCCTGGACTTGTAGGCAGAGACAAGGCTGACATCATTGGATTCCAGTAATTTGTTCAGATCAGCAATGCCTTGTTTGATTTTAAAAATGGTGTGTTTAATTTCATCTTCTTGTTTAATCAGGAGGGCCAGATGTTTACAGTCCATTTCATCAAGATCATATCTCAGTTTCTGTATAATGATGTTTATTTCTCTGTGCAAGTCGTCTTCATGTTTGTTGATTACTTTCGTCAATTTCTTGGAGTTTTCATTCAGATCAGCCTTTTGCTTTGAAATGCTAGATGCAATCTCTTTATATTTAGGATAAATTGTATTTTCAAAATCTTGTAAATCTTTCTGTAAGAATTTTTTTTTGTTTTTAAAACTTTCCAATATGCCCACTACATCATGAGTTTGGTGTTCAATAGAAGAAACACAAAGTGAACAAGTAGGAATGTTGCATTGTTCACAGTAATATTCACATATTTTTGTGGTATGTTTTTGACATTTAGGAATTTTATATCCCCAATATTTGAACGGCACCACTTTGTGCTCTATGGATTTATCAGAGAGATGTTTCCTCTCACAGTCTTCACACAGATGCATGTTACAAATGACACAGTGTAAAGGGGGGACCACGGTCTCACAGAGATGACACCGTACCACATCACGGAGGCTGTACTCAGGGTCCATGGTGAGTGACGGGGATTCTGAAATTAAAATCTTCCCTGTTATATATATCTAATCCCAAAATTTGCAGGTCTTGATGACTGAGAAAATGTAATATTGTTTGAATAAAACCTTCCCAACGAGCTGCATAAACGGATTTATAAACTACTATAAACGTAATTATACTTAATGTCAATTATCAAAGATAGGAGGTGGAAAAATAGCAGACAAAAACAAACACGTACTGAGTGAAAAAAACCCCATCATATATAAAAATACTTCATAGCGAAAAACAGGTGATTCTGGTTAAAATCATTGATGTGTTCTAAAGTAAAACTGTGTCAATGTTTTAGTAACAAAAGAATCGGGAAAAATATTTATTGTCAAAGAAAGCAAGGAAAGTCCAATATTATTGATGGTGAAACAAGAAGGATTTGAATGTAAATACGAGCGCTTTTTGTTTAATGCTGAAAATACGTGGAAATGACCAGACTAACTACATGTAACTAAATGTGAATGTACACAAATTTGATGACAACTCAAACGGCTACGTGTTGCTTTGTCGATGGGTTCAGTACCGATAATTTTAAAAAAGCAGTTGAGTGCTTTCCTAGACAATTTCGTTTAAGAAATACTTTTGACATGAATATCCATTGGATTATTTGGTATTCTCCATGATGTATCGGGGCACTTCTTTCTTTTCAATATTAGGAAAAGGAGCGGCATAACTGAGGTCTACATACACAATGTATGTCTATTATGATTAGAATGAACACTGAGTAGGACATAACGACGGTGTGAATAAAAGGTTGGCTCGTTTTCGCTTGAGTGCATAAAGAAATTCTAAATCCGGATGCTGAGTTCAATATCGCTTTAGCGTACCTCGACTTCTAGCAGAACTCTAAGAGGCAACCTTGCGGACCCAAACCAAGCGCAAATTTGAAACAGCAGTGTCTGCTGTTTGGGTCTGTTCTGGAATTAGGTTGTTTCTGGTCCATACTGTACATCAGCTTCGTTTATAATAATTGTTAAATAACTCACCGTACTAAAAATTGCTTAGAGTTGCTGAATCTAAAGTTGGTTTACATAAAGTAGCAGGGCAAATACAATTGATTTTCTTCAGAAGAGGCAAAAATGTTCAGTGGATGTCAAATACATGTATGTGCAGGGTACCTGTAAAGTGCGAAACGAAATCAAAACGAAATCGAAACGAAACAAAACCAAACCAAACAAAACCAAAAGTCAAAACGAAACGAAACTAACGAAACGAAACGGAATTAAACAATACTAAAAATCAATTAGGACTACACACAAATATGAAAATACATTCATTGAAATGAAACTTTAATCATTAATATATCAGTCTGTGAGTTTCAGATTGCCGTTGTAAATTCTTAAGCCGCTAACCCTGTATTTGCAAAAATCATATAATTATGTAAATAACTTACCGGGTAAGCGGCTTAAGAATTTACAACGGCAATCTGAAACATACAGGTTGTTATATTTGTGGTTAAAAATTTTATTTCAATGAATTTATTTTTACTTTTATGTAGTCATAATTGAGTTTTAGTTTTGTTTAATTCCGTTTTGTTGGTTTCGTTTTGTTGGTTTCGTTTCGTTTCGATTTTTGGTTTCGTATCGTTTGGGTTCGTTTCGATTGGTTCGGTTTCGTTTCGTTTCGTTTTGATTAGGTTTCGCATCTAACAGGTACCCGTATGTGCATAATGAAAAATCTGAGGTCTTAAGACTATTAATAATAAATGTACATGTATACTGTTACTTTCGTTATCCACAACTCCAATAAATTACATTGTGTTTTATAATAACTGAATGATTTGTCTATCAGAAGTGATTTATTTCATAATTTACTAATAATAACATTGATAACTACATACAGCAAAACGTACAAATTGATATAAAGATATTACGCCATATTAGCGCCAAAATGACCAATTTCCTGATCTACATTAATTGCTGAACAGCAACTCCTCTGTTGTGAACACTTTGAAAACTTGCGCTTCATAATAGGATAACATTTTCTTAAATAGTCTGTTTATTATAGTTTTTAATAAGTATTTTGACATTATTTGATTCCATTACACATTGATTTATTGAAATGAAAAGAAAATACTGAATGAAAATTATGTGTACATGATTTTCGATCAAATAATAAATAGTTACATTGTACCATGTATAATAAGTATATACCTGTAGATACGGTCCCTGGCTGAGTTTGAGCCATTATCTAACCAACAACTCCAATGATTCTCTTGTATTGATAAGTGTAGTTGTATCTCTTGATAAATAATAGTTTACTGTAATAAAAATATGAATACATTATGGAATGATAACTAAATTATCTATCAAATTAATCAAATCAATACAAGACCTTGGACCTACACACACTGTATTGATATGGACTGTCACCAACATGAACAAGTTACTGATCTACATGTACATATAATATATCTTCTCTGTTGAAAGGACTTTGAAACCCTGCATTTGATTAAAGGAGATTATTATCTCAAATTAGTTTTTTTACTAATGTTATGACAATTGATTTAACAAGTTAATCACTACATACCGTAATTTCAAACAGTTAGTCAAAATCGCCAGATCTTCTGAGTTTTGTTCAAGCGAATTGGCTTGGACACTCCTTTATTGACGGACAAACTAGTTCTATAGATATGTCAGCATCTACAGGAAGACAAATAAAAATATTTAAAAAACCCGGTGAGGTTTAGATTTAATATATTAAAAGGTTCTCTGTATCACGAAAGATTTCACCGTTACCATTTCATGTTCTATGTTAATAAGGATCTACATGTGTATACTCTGTCCCGAGTTTTTATTTCCACCACTTTTCGCTTGATATTTCGATAATCATAAATATCTTTGTGTTTAAACTACGTTCATCCACTAATTTGAAAAATGTCCAGGTTAACTGTTTTGAAACGCCCCCTCTACCGCTTCAGGTTTCAATACACATCCCAAAAAAGGAAGTCTACGGGGATTTTGAATTGTATCAGCCATGAAATAGCCCGGATAATAACGTTGAAAAATTGTGCGAGGTATTCCCAGTGAGTTCCGAATGGAGAAAAGATGTAAACATTTTCCATTATAAATCTCCATTAGAAATTTGTTTTCGTTCCTGTGAACTTTTATGAGTGAAAAATAATAATATTGTCAATGAACATATCTTGGATATTTTTTTTTTCTTTTATCGATTTCAACTGTATTTCTTTCACAGGTATGTGCATTTTTATTAAAAATCATCAAAAAGTGATGGAAGCAATAATTTGGGACAGACTATAGGTACAAGTTGACCGTTATTCGTATTTTCTTTATTCTAGGTAAGACCAGAGGTTAATTCACTGTGGTGATTTATATTGTAATACTTTAATGATAAATCAATAAAAGAATACTGACGAAATAATATGATTATTGAATAGAAAATTTTCAAGATCAGAGTTGAGGATACTAACATAAAAAAACAGAGTATATTCGCCCAAACATTTCTTAGTTTCCAAACTTCGTGAAAGTTTCTTTAAAACAGTTTAGGAAAACACAACATGCTTATGTTCTGAAAAATGAAAAAAAAATGATTTTCAAAACATATTATTTTATATTGTAATTAGTTGCCGATGAATTTAATAACAAACCTTGATACAGAGAATCAATTCAGTTCGTCCTGGTCTGGCTATCATTTTGTGGAAATGAAGTGTGAGATATGGTTATCAAACATAACGTTATGTGTCATATTGCTCATTTGATAACGTTCAAATAATCACAGTCATTGCCCCTTTTACCCCAAAATAATTGCGTATCTCTGATCTAGAATGCTGAAATGTGGTTTGAAACTAAAACTGTCTGAAATAATGTCGGATTCATTTCCTTTGACATTTTCATTTCGTAATTCTATTATTGTTCTCACCTTTTCTGTTTAAAACTCGATGTTGACCCCTTTGTGACACACTGGAATTATAATAAAGCAACTTCATTGCGTATAAATGTTTTTGATCAACATGTCTCCTCAATAAGCAAAAATAGTCTCTGTTTTACTCGATTATGCATTAAATATAATCCATGTTCAAATCAATATACTAAAGGCGTTATATTTTAATGTATATTTTTGTTACATACATAATACATTGGTGTGTATTTTTTTTCATTGGTATGTAACAAGCTTACTTTAACGGGATATTGAATTGGGGACACACATGATCACATATTATCAATGTGCAGAGTAAATATTGTAGAAATGAGTCGTATTTAAAATCCCAATAGTTACATGCAATTTAGCTAATCTTCATTTCAAAAATAACAAGCTTGATTGATCTATTGTTATTGTGACTATTGTGATATGTTTTTGTGTTTGGATGAATGTTTTTAGGTAACCATATCATACATGTATCGATAATACATTCTCCGACAGAATACAAAAAATCAAAGGTGTATCACTGTGCAAAATGTTCTAAAACATGAAAGAGGGTCATATCAAAAGCTTAAACACTGTCCAAATTATATTTTATTCCTCACCATCTTTTCCGGTTGATTTGATTTTGAAAATATTTTCCTGGTAATTCACTTATTACTTGAATTAAAGGGTTATTTTTTCATTATATGTTATCAACAGAATGACGTCCCTTAAATGTTTAAATGTATTTATGATTCGTTGTATATAGCCTATTGGTTTATTGTTCCTCCAAGAATTTGCTCCCACCTTGTTTGGCGTCCTGCATAAATACTATATTTATTCGTATTTTTGGTCTACGTAGGGCCATTGCCGCCGCAGAGGATCTCATTTTTAGACCCCGCTTTTAGTCATGTTATGTTTATCTTTAACCATACACACCTAAGCATTCTATTTAACATGTCTTTGGTTCTCCATTAGTCATAGCATAGCATGTTACAAATAACACAGTGTAGAGACGGGACCGGGGTCTTGCAGAGATGACAGCGTACAACATCCTGAAGGCTGTACTCAGGGACCATGGTCAGACAACTTATATATAGTTACTGTTGGAAAGTCTAAAATAAATTAATAAATTAAAAGACCTTTTGATATACTATTGTTTGAAAATTAGTCACGATAAGTGGTATTTTGAAGAAATTTCAATTTCACGGCGGAGGGGGGGGGGGGGTTGAGGATTACTGCAAAATCTCTTTTCTTTATTTTGGTTACGTGGCCTTTTGTCCCTCAATTAATTAATGATATGGTGTACACATGGAATATTCACATACATTATCAACAAACGATGAATTAAATCTTTGAGTGAAAAAAAGTCGGATATCAAAAACTTTTATGGCGCAAAATTTTCATAACTCAAGTCTTGAAGATTGATGATGTTTTCTTAGTAAAATAATTGACTTTTTTTTTATAGAAGTTCAAAATTGTTTTTTCTCGATTGCATTGATATCTTAGGACATTGTATAATAATTATTGCACTTTGTGCAGTTTCTGGCGAAGTTATGTTCCTTAGATATTATCCACCTCTCCCATATTTCAGCTGCTGTTATTTGTAAGGTCATGAATTTAATGGTTATTCCATAAGAGGTTATATGTACTACACTATTCATTAGAATTTCCAGCATGTAACATGTTAACAATGGAAGAGAATACATTATTATCAAGATACAGTACCGTCAACGCGGATCCCATATTTAACCGCGCTCCCCCCGCGGTTAATTAATCCTTTCCGCGTTACACCATCGCGGTTAATTAATCGCGGTCCTCGCTGCAGCCATGTTTAAACCGCGGCGGTGTGACCTACCGTTGAACAAGGTAATCAGAGATTTAATTTTACCTGAACGCTATTAGACAATAAGACGGTCACCTAACATTAAGAGTCATTCTTTACTGGCAGTGGCCATGTCTGATGTATTGCTTCATTTCACATTAAATGATTATGTATTAAATGCACAAAACTCCTTATTAGTTATTTTAAAGAAACTTTAATTAAAGAATCATCTGCACCCATTACAATTTTCATGTAACTGTGGATAAAGCTATTATTTCTACATGTAGGATAAGATAAAATAAGATAAATAAGATAAACTTCCTTAATATACACAAGAAAGAAAACGTGTGCATAAATAGTTTGCATTTTTTTTTTTTTTGAAAAGTTATTCGAGTTGTATGCATTTAATAACATGTACAGTTTCCCATGTTTTGTGATGCAAAATAATTATCTCTTTCCATTTCTTGTAAAGAATAGTAACACTTTAGTATCGAGTTAAATACAGCAGTAATATATTATATTATATATTACATTATTATGTTATTAACAAGCTTATAAGGTTTAAATAAGAGAACAACACTAGTCTAATTATTTTAATATTATCTATCTAACTCTGATGTCAACCTGAAAAAATATCCTCGCGACCTTAAATTGCCATAAACCGCTTCGCGAATATTCTAACATGATAAGTGGTTAGCGCGCTGTTTTCCAGACCGTGTTTTATACATGTATCACTTGCACAGAAAACCTTGCCCATGAACCAGTAGATTAAAATCATAAAATACATAAAAATACGAATATAATTAATATAATACATGTAAATGTGTACTTTCTGTTTGTAAAAATACAATTGCATACTGGCTGAAAGTTTGTTGAAACTCGATCGTACGGACATATTTCAATAATTTGATTTACCCGGTATGCAGTTTGCATAGATAAAACAGAAAAGTTTCAATACTTCCTCACAATTTAATAAATTAAGGAAAAAAATATAATATAACTGGCAAACATATAAATTTTTGAATAGGCTTCGTCAATTTTAATAGTTTGTAAAAATACACCGTCAAGTTACAAAAAGAAAAGTTTCAATACTTCCTCACAATTTAATAAATTAAGGAAAAAATAAAATACAACTGGCAAACATAAATTTTTGAATAAGCTACGTCAATTTTAATAGTTTGTAAAAATACACTGTCAAGTTACTAAACGAAATAGCATCGATGAATGATTTTAAACACACGCTATATAAATTTTTAAAACAATTTAAAAATATATCGTCTGTAGTTTTAGATACTTCCATTAATAATATGATATAATTATATAGTTACTTGTAGCTGTTAATTACTTTTCAGTCAAGGGAGATAACTCGCGTTTCAGTCCGATACTTTTCTTCACCTGTATTTGATCGTCAAGACCACGGCGGTGTTGATTTGCCGAACGGTCCTACCGCGGGGGTACGCGGTTTTACCTGAGACACCTGTCTTAAACCGCGTCGCAATTTGGACCGCGGGGATGCGCGGAAAATACGGGATCCGCATTGACGGTACTGTATATTCAGAATTCAGTGACGTAACCTTCAGAACTCCCGCGCCCGCGAAGGTCATTCAATAATATATATTCGCAATATGTTCCCTAAAAATGAAAGCATATTGATATCGACATGGCTATAAAGCATTTATTTTATTGTTCTTTGTCTGAATTTCTATCTCAATATAATTAGTTCACATTCATAAATCAACATTTTATACTTCATATTCTTTTTAAAGTCGATAACACAGATAGGAATAAAACTGGTAAAAATCAATAAGGTGATTTAAATTATATAGAAATCACAAGATATAATTCAATTTATTTGCATAACTAAGAGGTCACAATACTTTATATGTTGACAATACAATAAAAAGAAGGACAATTTATAAGTTGAAACACAATAAGTGTAGGCCCCGATACGCGTCCGTACTTGCCTCGAGAGTAATAGCCGGAAACCATAGAAGTGTATGTGCTTACATACAATAATGCTGCGTGTTTTAATTTTATCACCTGCAACGACGCCAGATTGTGGACTTTAAACAGGGGACATTTGAAGGTGATTTGTTTCATTATCATATAAAAGTATCAAGTTAAACATACTAAATCACCTTTATCATTAGTCTTTGTTGAGTTTTCTGAACACTTTACGTATACGTAGAGAAAATCTTATACTTACACACTCATACAGAAGGGGATAAAAGGACAGGAATGTTCCTAGTAGAACAGAAAACAGACGTATGAGTTCATATAGCGCCATTGTATGCATTTTACCACATACGCAATTACTCCAAAAACATAACTTTCTCCACTGAAACCAGTAAAGCCATTTGAATCAGCAAACGGCACTGAATTGCTGAATTATTATTCCTTTGCACTGTTTGCACTGTTCAGTGTTCTTTTTATTGTCCACGAATCACCTAAAGTTTGGAACATTCAGTTCTACCATGAAAAACCACTTTCGGTTTGGAACCTCTTTACACCGGCCCTTCATTTGCGCATTTCAAACTAAAAAAGAAAATTTGTTATGTGGATGATATATTCCAAACTTCTATTCAATCTATGCAGTAACAAAAATCGAATTCTTTTATTTGCTGCAACAACGAAACTGTAATTAGAAAAGAGTTAGTGAGGAACTACTTTTGTTCGCAAATGGGCAGGGTAGAATAAAATATGTGACCCAGTTTGCACGGTTCAATATCATTCAGTATGTGCATGTTCACGATTTGGTTAAAGCACAAATTTTCTTATTTAAATATTTTTAATATTAACAATGACATACCTTTTCACCTATTGCTTAACCAAATTTCAAATATTGGAATACAAGCGAGATACAGCTAGAATAGAAAACAGCTGCATGAAACTACCAGCTTATAAGCTCTTCTATGTAGTCATCCAAATTAAATTGGTTAGGACCTAAAAACTACTGTTATCATTGAAAAGAAAAATAATTTAATTAGTCGTTAGAGAGAAGCTGTATTCATAACATTAAAATCTTATGAATTTTGCGATAACATATAAACAATATCTAGTTGATATAAACGTTATTTAGAAATAAGCGTGTAATCTGATGCTAGCTGGTATTCATACGCTCTGTGTAGACCGATTAAAGAGCCTTAGAATGTAGACGACGATAATATATTGATAGTTGCTGACACTATGCTATAAATAGTCTCTACAAAATAAAACGTGATCGAGTTAAAGCCCGGCCAGAAAAAAGATCAATAAACAAAAAATAAACAGAAATCTACGGTTTTGATAAACATTTACCGTCCGCTCGTTAAACTGACTTTTATTATTGTCGCAAATCGAGATTAAAATTTTGCTATTCTTGTAGCTGTGAAAGAAATAGATTTAAAAGTTGACGTTGATCAAATTATTGGAATTAAAAAAATAAAAGGGGGTGAATATTTTTTTCTCATTTAATAAATCAATGATTTTTGTTTCTGACATATCCCAGTGTTTTTTAATCTAATAAGATATCCTTTTCAAAGTAATTAATTTGCTAAATTTGTATACATATTAATTCACAAAGAAAAGCGGATCAAAATTGAAAAAGCAGTTGACCGCTAAGCATGTGTCACGGTGTGAACTTCAATCTTTCGGACTATTTTTAATTATTGTGTAAATTAACATTTTCGGACTTTGTGTTAATTGCTACAAAAACCTTTCCTCTTTTTCGAAAACTGTTTTAAAAACGTTTTAAATTCGTTTTAAATTCCGCGTAGCCTTAATCCCACCTGAGGCACAGGCAGAGATGGACAGTTAATCTTTTAATTGACTTCTGTTTATGTTAATTGACACTTCAACTTTCATCTTATTATTTATTTTATGTACATGCTGCTAAAATGTCATGAGTTACTCAATAGCTGTCCTTACATCTGTACTTATTATGTAAATCCTTCATTGTGTTATTCCATTGTTAAATATATGATTTTGAATTGTAAATTATGGTCAGTTGTTAATTGTTGAACTTCGTATAAATATCACCTTGATGGGTATTTTTCATAATGTTTTGACCTGGTTCCAAATATAAATTACTTTGCAAAAAAATAAATTTCGAAAAGTGCGTAATTTTTGAAGCACCTCTGCACATTTTTCAATTCTAAAGAACAGTTGAAATTTTTCCTCCGTGAAGTACCAAGAATGTAGAGAGATTCCAAAGTAGATGCGCTAAAAGCCAAAAAGAGTATATTACTTGTAAGAACATGCAGCTCACCAGTACTTATTTTATGAACATGTTCGACAATACATGTAATATTCTTGGTTGTTATTCATTAAAACACTTTTACGGACATCAAAGAATATTCTCTATGATTTGCAATTTCTCATTTAAAATCATTTTATTCTTCTAAGAAATTAAATAATAAATTAAATTGAATAAAAAAATGTTTAGACTACTAGTACTTCAATGAAAAGTACTTTTAATTTATGCAAAATCGAACCACAAGCATGTGTTGATTCTTTTTTTTTAAATTAGATTAGAACACAAATATACCTCAATACATCTTGATAAGTAATGCACCAAGGCACCAAGGTCCCGTCATTTCGGTGGACCCCCTTCAATGGTTGTTTCGGTGCTGTCCACTACAGCTTTCAGAGGTGCGATGGGGGGGGGGGGGGGG
>WFKH01010211.1:57748133-57759577 GCA_016163765.1 Magallana hongkongensis | reverse complement strand
GCTAAGTGGGAACACACTTTTCATGGAATTCAGAACTTTAGCTTTATTTTGTTATCATTAGCATTTATGGTAAACATTTATTTCAGAAACAAGCGCCTGTGTGTAAAAATTCCTGAGTTGTACGAGGCCAAACTAGTGAAGTCCCTTAAACTTCATGGGTAGTTTTACGCTTGAGATAGAGACCCATATCAAACTCTAAGGAATACTTTTTACATTTTGATCGATGTTTCAATTAATCAATATTAAATAAGTTATTCACTTAAAGTGAGATAAAGTTTGTAATTTTTTTTCCTCCTAATGTAGCTTTAATTTCATAAATCAAGAAGTAAGCCTTGCATAGTAAAACAAAAAGAAACAAACAAAATAAAAATACAAACAATTTTATAAACAAAGAAGACATTAAAGAACGATTTAAAACCATTTATCATATCTACTTGAATTAAAGTTGACGTTCGATATTCTAAACAATTAAAGTTAAAGGAAATGCATATAATAATCTGACGACGCTGCAGTAGATTGTGTAGATTTCAGATAAAGCAAGATAATCTGTTACAATTTGCATATCAATACTGTATCATTATGATATCTCAATACAATCAATTTGGTTACTGTAATAATAGTTTATTTAGAATAGCTATCTTCAATTACAAGAAAAATATGTACATCATACCTTCAAATCTACACAGATGTACAGTTTGTTATCACATAGATCTATAATATATTTATATACTATTGCAATAAAAGATACATGTTCATACATTTTATCTCAATGTTATAAAGAAACACTTTTTACATATTTATTCATATTTATACAAGCAGTTTGTTTACATCTAATATGGGATTTTCTTTACTATACTTGGGCCAAAAAAAAATATATTCCTGTTTCCTGTCACCTGACCAAAAAAATTAGGGTAGGTAGGTAGGAAAAAAATTTTATTTTTAAAAAATATTTTATTTTTAAAAACTTGGAGCATGTGTGTTATAATGAGAAAAAAGTATATTCACAGTGTACGGTATGTTAATGATGATTTAAAATTTCCAAATGTCTTTGTATTATTCATGCATGTAGTGTATAGAAAACAACAGGCAAAGAAAAAAAATAGATTTTTTTTTTAAATAAAAAATAAAAACTAATATTATTTGCAAAATTTAATCTACATATGTATGAATGTATTTATCCTTTTCTGGATTTGTGTTTTGTATTAGCTTAATGGCAATATCAATTAAATCAGTCTCTGTACTTCCGTATATTTGGGGTATTAGTCCAACCCTTTGACCCACTTACTACCGTACGTTATGTAGAGGATCTGTTTAATTTGCAAGATAATATAGAAAGCAGTTTTATGATAATTCTAACATTTATTGCAGTTATTGACTAATAGCAGGTTATTAACTAACTGTAATATCAGGATTCAAAGTAATAAACATCGTTTTTGTAATTTCCAATTCACAGTCCTGTTGTTGCATCACCCATATTTATAACCCCTGAAGATAAGATACAGTGAAGTCGCCAATTCCGGGTCACGTCACACTGTTTCGTTAACTTTTGGCAAAGTTGTTCAATTTTTATTTCATACTTTATACATATTGAAAGTACAGTTTGTGAGCTATTTTACAGCCATTTCTTTTTTCAAAATAAATTCCCGGGAACTATATTTACGGAGGTATTTCAACAAGGTCTGGCTTCCCCACTTTCGAATCATTTTCTCCATTTCCGGGTCATGTGACTCTAAGGTCTCTGTAATATCGGGGAATCGTTTTGGAGAACGAGCTTTATGAATTTGCAGCATTGAAAAAATATTACCGCTCAGGAAAAATATAGTAAAACCACTGATACACAAGTAATAGGGTACCATTCCTAAATGTAAATGAGGACAGTGATTCGGAATGAAATAATCATTATGTGACACTAAATATAATAAAAGCACAGGCACCTGACGTCATATATTTTTCTCATAATAAAAAAAATAATCCGCTTACCTAATAATTGACAAGGTACCCATCCCCGCCATCTTGGATTTTTTTTTAAACTGTCACATCGCCGTGAATTTTCGCTTATAACTCAGCGGTAACATTTTTCTGCGATCATCTCCGCCGTCCGATCGGTCATTCAGTATCTTAGCTTACTGCTGATTCAACCAAAACGGCCCATAACATCGTTTATTATTAAAAATATCTCCTCATTCTGCGTCTACTGCTGCTGATTTGCGACAAAAAGCTAAAGGGTAAACGGAAGTTGACATAAGTCGCGTCATAATATGGGTAATCCCTTCCAAATATAGCACTGATACGAATATTCAAAAGGCGTCAATTTTGAATTCGATCAACATACGAGTTAAAATTAAGAAAAGGGATACTATAAACAATCAATTATAACTTTTGTTACACAAAGTTTATATAAACATGTTTATAAATGCATATATTTTGAAATATTGAAACAAACACACGTTGCAGGGAAATCTCATTTACATATTGGTGACAACTTCCGTCCACCCTTTAGACATTTATCGCATATCTTAGGCAGTAGATGCAGATCGAGTGGTTATTTTTATTAATGACAGGTGTAATGCACCGTTTTGGTTGAATTGGTTGTAAGCTTAGATGTTAAATGACCAATCGGGAGACTGAAAGGATTGCAAAAAAATTTTACCGATGAGTTTCAAGCAAAACTTCCAGCTGATGTGCCAGTTTGAAATAAATCCAAGATGGCGGGGATGGGTACCTTGTCATTTATTAGGTAAGCGGAGTATTTTTTTTATTATGAGAAAAATATATGACGTCAGGTACCTGTGTGGTTGATGTGAAAGTTTTGGCCGAGTATTAATAGGTGCACAATATTGCACATGCATTCAGTTATCCGTCAGATATTGTTCATTATAATAAGTGCTCAATTAAATTTACACTTATTGATTAAACAAACTGAAGGAGTTTCCCCAATTGCGGGTCAGTTTACCTAAAACATATTTTTTTGTGGTTTTACGATAACATGTAAGAGGGAGAGAAAGAAATTCTATTAAATAAAATGCTCCCTGCCGCTTTGTTGTCATTATATTTATCTTGTTCGTTATTTTTCTTTGCTTTTATTCACAGGCACCTGACGTCATATATTTTATCAGGGGTGCAAAAACCCTGTATTTTATACCAAGTATATAATAAAATGGATTTACAGCGACGATAAACATATATTTCATTCGAAAAAACACCAGTATGAATATAAATATAAGCATTGAATGCTTATTTTTGGATGTCGTCGGTCCTATGACACACCAATGCGGTGCAGACAAATTATCATACCGCGCTAACGCGCGGTATTCAATTTGTCTGCACCGCATTGGTGTGTCATAGGACCGACGACATTCAAAAATAAGCATTCAATGCTTAAATAACTTAGTCATTTATGTAGGGAAACTATTTCATGAAGGCAGAATATAATTTAAGATATGTTATTTAGATAAATTTCACCCCATATTTAAATTGCTTCTATTACTTTTTGATAACTTTTAATTAAATGAACATATCTGTCAATGAAGTGCAACTTTAATTGGGGAAACATTCCAAGATATCTTCATCATTACATCATCTGTTTTTACCCGAAGAAAATCACAGGAACAAAAACAAACATCATACGGAAATTCAAAATGAAAAATGTTTACATTTTTTCTCCATCAGAAGTACCTGGGACACCTCGCACAATGTTTAATGTTCCTTTCCCCTAAAATAATTCACCTTGACGCCCAGAGTCCGTTCCCCTAAAATTTGTTTGCCAAAAGTTTGCTCGTCATAAATTTTAAATTACGAAAGAATTTCTGTTACATAAAAACAAAAATAATAAAATTAGATAAAATCGTATGCAATGGATCAACATAATCATATTCTGAGCACCATATAAGATAAATAGCTGCATATATTCTGAACACATATCAGATAACTAGCTACATGGCCTACTCAAATGATAAATTATTGATTATGAGTAAACTGCTTTATATAAAATCATTCTATATATTAAAAGGTAAACTTAATTAAGCTCTCCTTATTTAGCTAAGTTTATATAACGCCCCTATTCTGTTTTCAAAATATATCACAAAAGCATAAAAAAAGAGGCTATCCATAATTACAGCAATGAAATTGATAATCACCAAATCAATGACGTTAAATAAACAACATTTCTAGAATAGTTTCTATATAAGTACATGTAAATTTGATTGTATGTACTGAACGACGGTAAACATGCATTGTCCACATTATAAAAAATATTAAACAAAACTTAACCTACAGGTATGTTAAAAAGAAATGAGTGAAAAATAAGAAAGCCGTCGAAATCAAAAGACTTTTTAATGTATAAAAACATTATTTATGTTTGTAGTATATTATTATGGGGCAAACGATAATTATTAGAAAGAGGACTGGGCTCATGAACGGATTCAGGCGTACAGGCAGATGGGGCGAACTTGCCCGATAACTTTTTGAATGTTATCATCCGCGGTACTTTATTTTATATGTCATTTGCTATGCAAAATCCCCGTAGACTTTCTATTGTTGGTTGAAGCGGTAGAGGGGGGTGTTTCAAAACAGATAATTTAGACTTTTTCTATTATCGACCCCCTACTCTCCTCGAAAATGAAAATTTATTAAATTTACATTAGTAAAATGATCGCAAATTTATCTGATCGGACCCCACCCCCCCCCCCCCCCCCAACCCACCTATCCCCCTCACCCCCCCCCCCCCCACCCCTGGAAATTTTTTTGGATCCGCACATGCACTTCCAACTCAAAAAAGCATCAAATTCATCTTAAGAACTAAACTAAATTAATTAGTTGCAAAAGTCGGGAAAAGTCCACGTTTTAACTGCATGTACTGTATTTAGATCAACCTTTCTGACCTTGTTAATGATTGGTTATATTTAACCGTCTGACATGCCAGACAGAAAAGAGCATGTCTCTGTTTTATCTGACTTCATCTGACTTCATATCTGTGTTATGATTTTCCTATTTACACGGTCTGATGTGTAAGATGTGGCGAGTCAGATCTGAAAAATCACATCGTGTAAATAGGGCTTGAGTTAGGTGTCCCCACTGCGTCTTCGTGTGTCGTTCGTCGACCGTTAATATCTTCTCATCTGGTATATCATATTATACCGTATCTGTATTATAGTTCCGTTGAAATCAAAGTGGGGACGTGTGTTATAAAAACGAGGGGGGGGGGCAAATTAAATAGCAACGATTTGTCTAGTAACCGCCTGTAATCGTAGCCTGAAGTGCGTTTTGTTACTACTTGTATTATAATTTGAAAGCGAAGAGCAGGAATAACAGAATTACAGATGTTTAGGCCCCAAGATGTTTAGGACCCAAGATGTTTAGGCCCAAGCAAAGACGTTTAGGACCCAAGATGTTTAGGCCCCAAGATGTTTAGGCACCAATTTCAAGATGTTTAGGCACCTGTTGTTTTTAATATACTATTTAATTATGTATCTTTTTAATGTAAATTTTATTCAATAAAAATTAAGTAAGAAAAAATATTTTTAAATTTATAAATACAATAAAAGATTTGTAAGAGATAATCTCAATCTCAGTCTATTAAATTAGTCAATAATGTTAAACAAATAAAAAAAAAAGAGGTTGGTGCCTAAACATCTTAAGATAGGTGCCTAAACATCTTGGGTCCTAAACATCTTGGGGCCTAAACATCTTATCAATTAAGGGCCTAAACATCTTGGGGCCTAAAAGTCCTGCTACCGAATAACATAGGGAAACTCGTGTTGACCAACAACATGTTCACGACAACAAGGTTTCTTTTGCCGTGTGATATCTATAGATCTTTGCAAAAAACACATCGCTTGATAGTTTCTAGTTCTCATAATCATGCTTCTTCATCATACAAAATTAAGAATAGAAAAAAGACCCGTGTAAAACAACAGGACACATCTAAGTTCTTTTCTGTAAAACCAGCGATTGTTGAATTAGGTAATAATCAGTATATCTTGAACAAAACGGGTGATACAGGAACTTTTAATGTTGACTTTCTCTCAGATATAAATGAAAAGATCAAAGAGATCACAAAAGATTTAGATTTTAACGTAAAACGGAAACCTCGTACTATCGAGAAAGATCCGATCAATTCAGACGATTCCTTAATCAACTCTACGCCAAAGGTTAATTACGGTACACCAGACAAATCTATAGCAATCAGCGAAATTCCCTGCGGGGGTTGTGGTGCCATGCTGCACTGTCAGGACCATACTGTGCCTGGTTATATTCCGAGTGAGGTATTCAAGGAGATCACGAAAGAGGAACTGAAGGACTCAAAGTGTCAAAAATGCCACAAGATGCAATATCACAAAACCTTGATTGACATTCGGGCAACAGATGATAGAGCGCGTGAAATTATGAAGGAGATTCAAGATAATCGTAGATGCATGGTGATGCTGATAGTTGATTTGCTGGACATAGAGAACAGTATTCCGGACTTATTCCGTCAATTGATACCATCCAAGAAGCCCATCTTTGTGATCGGAAATAAGGTTGACATTATTCCGCAGGACCATCCCGATTATCTCGACTCTGTGCACCAGACTCTTGTGGATGCTTGCATTAATTGTGGACTGGAACAACATAATGTTAAACATGTGACCTTAATAAGTGCCAAAACTGGATTCGGTGTTGAGACTCTGATATCAAAACTTCTACAAGATTGGGGCATGTCAGGTAAATAGCAGCAGCAGAAGGGGTCAAAAGCTGTCAAGTAATGCTATAGATTATACATTAAACAAATGCAAACAAGAACATAGTGCAATTTTCATTTGACAAAATTACTGGTGTGTCATAAAAAATGAGTTCCAATCAAATTCATTTGATTAATTGCCAAATAGAATTTATGATGGAGCTAACCATTGATTTTCATGTCAGATACCCTTCACCAACATTTGCATTATGAAAATACAGAAATTGAAAGTAATTTTTATAAGAGGCAGTTTTTTTTATCATTCATACTGATACAAGTAAATCCACTTAGTAGCTTCCCAGGTTTACAAATTGACAATACATGACCCCCACTCCACACACAAGCTAAGTTTAGGTTGAACAGTAAACACTTTATACTTAATTTACAAATGTATTACAAAATAAGAATACTAGACTAAGTTTATATTTTACAATCTAATTAAAGTTAGAACTTCCACCCCCTCCCCGGTTTTTGATACATTGTGCGACCAATCAAATACCGGGGACCAGATGGACGTTCTAATTTTAATTAGATTGTATTATCCTACTGGTCATGTTTTTATTCTTTATACCTGAAGGTGATGTGTACATGATAGGTACGGCTAACAGTGGGAAGTCAACTCTCTACAACTCGCTGCTCAACTCGGACTACTGCAATCATCATGTCAGGGACGTCATTCCTCAGGCCACCGTGTCCGAGCTACCAGGTAATTATAAAATAAATGGCTCCTGTATTGAGATACAGTCCCTGAAACATTCTACTTTCCCACTTGAACGGTGAGTGAACAATGAGCGCACTCTGAGGGAACAGTGAGCGCACGCTGTACGGAATTTGGTGAGTCCTTATAAACGGTGATCGGTGAGAAAACGCAGAGCCCAAACGGAGCTCAAACGGGAGCGCAAATTAAACGGTGAACGCACAGTAAACGATATGTGAATGCTATGTGAACACGAGATAAACGATTTATTCGGAGTGCCTCGAGAGCTATCCTTACATTGTGTTTCGTCGGTAATCAGGAAAAAATAACAAATAAACTACATGTATGAATTGTTATCAGCCTAAATATAATATTATCTGACTGAAATATAATTGTTATTATTATAATATCGTATTTTCCCCAAGCACATGATTGGTCAATTGCTGTCATGTGACCGTGCTATAAATTCAGTTATAGACCTTACTATACCAAAAATAGAAAATTTATTGACCTCACTATACTAAAAATAGATTTTCATGACAAAATACTGGTTTTGGCATGTGCGACATCGTGACGTCATAATAGCGAAATCAACATCTATACATTATGAACAAAATATTTTACTATTATACGCTTGAAGAGAATGAAGGGAATTGGTTTTTGATTTATTATAATAAAACAGTTAGCCTTTGAATTGGTCAATACATGGTTTTATAGACCTGATGATAGTATATCAACCTCGGACTTCGTCCTCGGTCGATATACTCTCATCAGGTCTATAAAACCGTGTATTGACCTCATCAAAAGGCTATAATTGTATATAATTAATTCACAATAATTGAACGCTGAACGAACGATGAGCCCAAGGTGAACGCTTTGTGAACGCACGGTAAGCGCTTTGTGAGCGTACGCTGAACACATGGAAAAATGGGAAAGTAGAACATTTCAGGGACTGTATATTAAGTGTTACCTAGGAGTAGGTAAGAAAGACATTACAGAGGAAAGGATTGTGGGGGTTTTTTGTAGAGATTTCAAGTTTTCATTTTGTTTGTACAGACTAAGGACTATAGTACATTAGTACATTATAATCAGTTTACACAGATAAATATTTGTATAAATTGGTTTATATATGCATTACTAATGTTAGGTCATAAAAGGACACACAAATGATCAAGTGTTTACAGGGGCTCTTTTTTCCATGGTAAATGTTAATGTTTATACATATATTATAGTTTACAAAAATATAATAGAATCTATGTGTGTTTAAATTACTTGTGTGCTGAGGTATATCGTTAAATCAGTTGTTTGTTGCTTTAGGTACAACAATGAACACTCTCAAGTTCCCAATAATGAACGCCAAAACAAACTGGTTGATGAAGATGCGCCAGGACAGACTCCGGCTTACAAAAGCAAAGGAAATGGTTAAGCGAATAAAAGTAATAGAGGAAATCAAAAAATCCAAGAAGCTGATGGCGTCGTCAATACTGACCACTCTCCGAGGTACGACGCTACATTAGGCCAAACAGATTTAATGTATTGGCTCTCAGGCACTTCTGAATCAGGCCAAATGCTGATGCATTGATTGATATATTTTATTTCCATATCGAAATGAAGAATTTTTAATTTTTATAAGCTATAATATGAAAATTGAGTTATTTCTCTTTGCAAAACTCGCAATAAATAAATAAATTGCTTGCCTGCCATGTTATATTTTTGAATTTTTTTGGCCTGAGATCCATGAATACATTTACTTTTTGTGGCCTTATTAATATATAGTAAGGACTCAACTACTGTGTCTCAGATTATTGACTGAAGGGAATAAATTTCACATGTATTAACTACTTAAAGATTATTATACAGGTCTACATGTTTCTTGATTTATTACTGATTTAGCTTTTTTAAACCTCTCTTTCACTGGGGAATGAAATCTACAGATATGTAATTTATTAAAAAAAATTAAATCTACAGGAAGTACTCATTATCCTAAAACATTTTCTATACCTGTTAATATGGTTACAGATTATTTTTAACCTTCTCTCACTGGTGTATATAAATTCAACAGATATACATGTATTCTTGTATAAAAATTCATTGCATTTGCAGAGAAAGTGGAGAAGACAGACTTTGCTGAGGATGAAGATAGAAGAACTCAATATTCAGGTTTCGATCTCACGGCGTACGATTATAAGCAAGACAAAGTCCTGACTAACGACGGCAGGGAATTCATCGCTGAAAAACGTGCGACGTACGATGAACATCGATTCAAAAACTCCAGATTTTTGTATGACACGCCCGGTCTTTTGTGCGACTCCCAGGTCAGTGATCAAGGTCTTTGTAGCTCTTGAATTTAGAGCAGATTAAAAAGAGAAGTCTAGCTAATTGTACTACAGATAGTTGTATAAAGAAGTCCAATTATTTGTATTATGATCTACACTAAAATAACACAGATATATGGTACTTCCTAATGTCTACATTATGTCCCTCTCTTTCACCCTATCTCTCACTCTATTTCCATCTTTCCCTTCATATGTTTCTCTTCATTTATAGTATTTCTCAAACACATTATAATTGTATTATATCGATTCTTTTCTTTAGGTAATTTATAAATAATAAATACAAACAGTCCTTTTGATTTTTGTAGATCTATATGGACCTTCTACCAGAGGAGTTGAAGCTGATTTCCCCAGGCAAGAAAATTGTTCCTCATTGTGTCCTACTGAAACAGGACTACACAGTGTTTGTGACAGGACTAGGCAGATTGGACTATGTAGAGGTAAGTGTCCCATTGTGTCCTACTAAACAATTCATTGACATGATGCATATGGTATCTGTAAACCAACTTGTATTTGTCGTGTGCGAGAAATTTTTGCAAGGTTTGCCAGAGCCTCATCGTAGCGAATATTTCTCACCGCGAACCAGTCCTTGTCATATATGGTTATTGTAACAACCTTAGTCTGGATAAGGCTTGGTCACAAACATTAGTCGTCGCAAACTAGTTTATCGGAAGTAATCGAAACAAAGTTGTCATGAATAAAAGTTGGTTTATAGTATTTGTGGTCGAAATTAACTGTGAGGTATAGATAACTCTATTTTCCCCAAGGTGTGGTTGTGATAGGGAGTTACTATACAGGGGACTCTTTCATTAACAGGGTAACCAGGATGTGATGCTGGTGATCTACATTAGTTCTAAGCTGCCAGTCCACGTCGTCCCAAGGCCCGAGGCCGAGGAGTTCTACAGCCATAACATTGGGACTGAAGTTCTAGGGGTAGGTGTGTAACATTGGGTGTGAAGTTCTAGGGGTAGGTGTGTAACATTGGGACTGAAGTTCTAGGGGTAGGTGTGTAATATTGGGACTGAAGTTCTAGGGGTAGGTGTCTGGTTCCATGTTTGAAAGTCATTTCATGATTACTTACTGCCATAATGTAAAACATATCAGTGACAGTGATTTAAGAGTGCTGGGCAGTCGGGACCATTTTTAGACTGTATCAGTCTCCTTGTGAAGAAGAGTTTTGTACAATGGTATAGGAATATAGAACAATATTCAAATGTTAAAGCTAAAATACATGACAGTTTATGGTCAAAGAAATCCTTTCCCAAATATTTTAGTAAATCTGAATGTGCAATATATTGACCACCCAGCATCCCTAATTATTGAGACAATAAGGCTACCTGAAATCTTGGGAGAATAATAAAACAGTGAGTGTGTGAAATTAAAACCAGCCTAACCCAAACAAAAAAAACCCAAGATCCAGTATAAGCTGCTATTTTGACTGCAAAACTCACCTTATTTTCAATGTATTTGGTCTTTGTTCAGTTCTTTGATGCTGTGTATTTAAGTTTCTAGTAAGATAGTGGCTAAATTGTACAGATACTTTGTTGACATACTGTATACAGGGTTATTTTCGCCCCTGTGTAATTTTCGCCCTTCTACACATGCAAACAGTTTTGCCCCGTCTTGAATTCGCCCAGACATAGTTGTGTTTTTTAAGAGAGATAGTTTGAGACGTCAAAATTCGCCCAGTCTTAAA
>WFKH01010211.1:57720256-57731759 GCA_016163765.1 Magallana hongkongensis | reverse complement strand
ATACATGTTTTTCTTACAGCTTTATTTTTAGTCATTTCTGTTTAGGTCTTCTAGTGGAGAATCCTTAAGAAAAACGAGAACGAGAAAATATAAACAATCTTTTTCTTTTCTATAAAATACATGCACTGGATTTAAAAAAAAAATAACTTCTATGAAATATATTTTAGTCATTTTACTGCAAGCATTTCAAATCTACCTTGATTCTTAGTTGTGTGTTTCATTACGTAACGCATTCCTCGCCAGCGGCCGAGGAGATCGGTCGCGGCCGGACTACCTAGAGGTCATCGGTTTTCTAATACACAAGATCTGCATCTTACTTGTATGGGTTTGTTTAGCCGTAAACACAAAGAATTGTTTGAATTTTGATTTCATATAAAAGTTTATTCATCTTAAATTAATTAAGTGTAATTGATAGAGTGTTTAAGAAATATAAAAGCAATATTATTCTCAAACTGAAACATCGTCAGACATATATCAATTGTGGGTATCTAAGTCTAAAAAAAATAATACCTATGTAATGCATTTTAATCGTTATCAAATCTACATGTACCTGGGTTCTGAGCTGTGTGTGTCATTACGTAACTCACCCCTTGCCCGCGGCCGAGGAGATCGGTCGCGGCTGGACTACCTAGCAGCCGTGATCTACATACACAAGACTCGCGTCTTGCATACATGGTTTTATTTAACCGCAAACACAAAGAATTGTTTGAATGTCGATTACACATAAACGTTTTTTCATCCTTAAATTGATTTAAACGATAGAGTGTAAATAAGAATAAGTAAAAGCATTATTATTCCCATCTGAAGCATAGTCAGACATAGATCAGTGGTGGGTTTGTAAATCTAAAATGTTCTAAAAACTACTGAAATAATGTTTGAGATCAACAATAAAAGATTAACCTGTAAATGATGAAATCTGTTTTAGCTTCATAATTCAAAAATAATAGATATGTTGGCTATGTTCTCTTTATAAAAGGTGTTCTTTGATATCTTGTCGATGTCATCAAAATAGTTATATTGTTTAAAATAAAACATTTATAAAACTGCAAACATTTTAAACCAAACACGACCACTGGGATATGTGTATACATTTACATAATCAATCCCTTGCATATCCCGCGCGAGTGGACAAAAGATCTGCGGTAGTCTAGCTAATACACACGTCAAGCTTCGTGTGCTTCTACCCTATCACACGTGTGCATTTTTCAACTTAAAGATTAAAATATTTACTCATGATTATCTCCGTTAATTACTGCTGAGACTGTGAAGCATTCACAGGACAGACTTCAACACTTTTTAGACGATATTCACACCCTGTCATATCAACCTGTCTCATTAATTAATATTTGGCGAACACAAATTAATATATAAATGTATAAAGTATTATAAGTATTCTCACTTATAAGTTGAACAGAGAGAGAGAGAGAGAGAGAGAGAGAGAGAGAGAGAGAGCAAAATAGAATTTGAATGCATTAATTGAACAGGAACCAAAATGGAGATTTAAAAAAAAAAACCCTCCAAGCGTTTATTGTAAGGCAGTTTAAAACCAAAGTTCCGTGTTGCAATGTTACATGTACATGTATGTGAGAGGGGCTCGCACGATAAAATCAAAGTACTGAAGTACTGACGGGAGTTGATTTTATCGATTATTATTTATTTTAGAATTAACGATATGTTATTTAGCATGACAAGTAATTTCTAATCTCTATTTAAATTACGTACATTTTTATAATATGAATTCTCGGACTTTTCCGATAAGAATTTCGAGAAAACCCCATATGAATCATGTTGTGTAATATTTAAAGATATAATTAATTCCATCAAACAATGTATCAGTAATCGAAATATTTCTAAAATTGTACACATGTCTGGATTCAAGCAATATTGAACTCAAGTTTACTTGGCTGTCTCCGTTAATCTCCGACTACCAAGAGAGACTCTCTGTTTGTCGGAGATTTACGGAGACAGCCGAGCGTCTGGTTGAACGCGTAGGAATACATACGACTACAAAAAATATCTAAATTGTTCGTACTACTTAAAATCTGACTATTTTCAAGGTATTCATAAATGTGTTTTCTTGAAAAACAATGGTTCAGCATACATTACACCGAATTTATCTATTTTTTCAAGAACTAACTCTTGTCAGCGGTGATGATTTGTGCTTAGGTCCAAACACTGTTTCACTTTCGGTTTGCCAGAGTAACTGCATAGGAGAGTTGATTAAAATCAACTCCCAAAAATCATTGCTGGTCGATGTCCGGAATTGAAGGATTCAGTGATTATTTTAGGTACATATTCACGTAAATTTTAAAACAAATTATGTTTAATTCACCCTGTATTGTTATAGATAGTTTTGAATTCTTTGAATTACAAAACTTTAATGTAACATTTAGATTCAGGCCCTAAAATAGAAACTGTAAGATGATCGCTTTTGTAGTTTTTCTGTATGGTCGTTTGATTCTTTGTAGAAGCAAACTCATTGCAATTACTGTTTTTATATCTTTCATTTTCGTGGGAACATGTGTGAATTTTATATAAGTTTTGTTGATGTTTGAAGAGTAATAGAAATGTTAAAAAACAATTGTTTAGATTCGGGCAGTTGTAGAAGATCGAGTAGCGGTCATACGGTTAAAAATGCTACAAATCCGTAGATTGCGAAGATTTTTATTTGTGCGAACTTTACAAGTCGAACTTATGCGTATGCGGTGCACGCGCACTCGAATTGTTGATATATTTTTTTTTTTTACCAAATCGTTTTGGTGTGTGTGTATGTTGTCTGATCAGCGCTTTTACTTCTACCGCAATGAGCGCACGAAGGTCGCGTAATAAATGTACAACACGGGATCAACTTCAAGTTCACAATTTTTAAAACTTTTAACTAAACAAAATCACATAGTCATGGAGTCCCGTGATCCTTAAGGATAAGGCATGATAAATACGATGTCATTCGCGGTTCCAGGATTTTCCCCCGGACGCTTAAGGAGTGGGGAGGAGGGGGGTCCGTGGGATAATGTTGTTTGCCAGTGGGTGTTCAATGCATACATGTATATATGATTAGTAATTTTACTAGGTCCATTTAATAAGTTTGTTTGAATTTTCCAGTTACCCACCCACCCGCCCCCTCTAGATCCGCGCATTGTCGTCAACCATTACTAAACATCGCAGAAAATTTGAACAGTTATTAAAATATGTTCAGGATCAGTGTACAAGCTACATTTACGTAGATAAATTGTGACCACATATTTTCTAAACAGATTATTACTGGCAATGGATACTTTCCTAATATACAAATGCAGCATTAAACATTATGAATGAAATAACAATTCAAAAATACGTTTATCCAAGTCGTTTGTAACTCGGGTACTTGTGGACAGAACACTTGGTTAATCCCCCTTCTTACATGACAATAGGTACTAATCATAATTTATAGTCACAATATCTATTCATATACATGTATAACTAGGGTCGACGTCCCATTCTGATGGCGCCGAATAATGATGAGTATGTTTACTTTTCCACAAGTATAATTTCTCTGTAATAGGGTCTGTGTACATTTAACTTACTTACATGTACTTCTAAAACTTTATCCATAAAGTGCCTTTGAATAAAGAGTGTGTAGTGACCTCAAACCAAGTTTCTAGGTAAAAGGGTGGAGGTCAGGTGTCCAGACCATATATTCATCCGTCAAGGATGTACAGTGAACTTGAATCAAGATATCGATAATTTTTAAATGTCATGGTTATATCACAGACCACTGTGTAAAGTATCAAAAAATTCTTAGTCAAAATTTTAGATTTACAAAGTTGCATGCAAAGCTTTCTATTCTTATGCCAATAATTTAAGTGACCGGGTTTTTTCAGAGGGACACCATTTAAATGATGTCAGGTACATTACAGTATTTTTTGTTTTAAGGGCATCAATTAACTAAAGTGTCTATGTAGAGAGTCAATATCATAGCACTGTATTCACTGTAGTTTGGACCGTGTGTTCTCTCTCCTGCCAAAAATATAGATCATTGCAAACAGTACTTGTGGTTCATAAGTGTGTAGTGACCATAAACTTAGTTTATAATTCAAAGGTCAAAATCATAACAGACATCAGTGAAACAGATGTCTATTTTATGCTGTCTCCTTCTTTTGTCAAATCCAGTTTTAGTTTCACCAGAAAAAGTAAGGGTTGTGCTGTGACCTTCAACTATTTTTTTCAGTGAATAGTTACGCAACGTGATTTTGAATGTCTCATCCTTTAATAAAGCAGGGCTATCTGAGAAGTTCAAGATCCCAATGATGTACATGTATAGTAACTGTTCTGAAATGCAATGAACAGAAAATAAATCAAAAATCTTTTGATCGGTCAATCTCTTTGCGGAGAAAAATTTATTATTACAAATATGGCATTTGCTGTTAAGCAGTTGCTGATAAATTCTTCTTACATGTATTTCGCACACATTTTGATAATTAATACGCTGTCAAATATATTAAGAAGAGAAACCATGTGTTTTTACTTGACTGAATTATTGCTGGATTGGAATTGCTGTCCTCTTCAATAAGGGGCTGATACATGCCATCCATTTACTTTATTTATAAGCACTAGTATATAACATCATGACTATTATCGTATTGACAATCCTTTTTCGACACGAAGCTGCAACGGAAGACCTCCTCGTTGCTTTCCAACGAGCTCGGCTCTAGTTCCGCAACTATTTTTATAAATTCACAATATTTTTGTGAGATGTATATGTCATGCCGTAGATGTACAGACCTGCAGATAATAGAATACCGATATGTAAAATAAATAAAATCGTGGGTTAAGGTTTCTTTTTGCGTTAATGGGGTATAAATAACATTTAATAAATAAAACGTAATGGCGAAATTTTGATCTGAACCGGTCTGATGTACACACTCTACGTTTGTATGTACATTATTGGGATAAAATTGCCGCCTTACATTTCAGCTAGGAATATTTAAAATAACATTTTAGAAAATAAAGATCTACATCAGAATTGTTTATCTCTTCATAGAGAAGTAGTACTTGCAGTCCGTAAATCCTTAAGACCATGCTGTTTCAAATGATTAAAAAAAAAGTTCATGTATAAGCATTTTGAGAACACAATAACTATCAATTAAACAGAAAAAAAAATTTGTCAGAAACCCATAATTAGTAACGAAAATGAGGACAAGCTTTTAAGACTCCAAAGATTCCTGAAGATGACACAAAAATTTACACATTAGCATAAATATCTTTATGTAGTGTATATTTTTACTTTTATTTTATGGTTAAATTCATTACCACTATGCACAGTTTACACTCGTACGTTTTACTTATGTACACAATAAATGGCCCTTTTTGCAGAAAGTTAAGCACTTTGTCTTAATTTACAAGTGTGGATTAGAAAGGACATGAAATTAACTTTTGCAAATTTTGGTCAATTGTTCACTGTTAAACATTTTTACATTAATAAATATTTAGCTTCGGTGTTATCTATACTGCTTATTTGGCATATATTTCACAGGTGTGCTGTCATAGATGAGCTTATATCCTTGTTGATGCACTGCATGCAGGCATTTGGGACATGGGCCCGCCCCCCTCTGCAATTGCTTTATAAATGAAGAAAAAAAAACTAGGAGCTGTGATACATATTTTTCTTCTTTAGCTTTCCCAATATGCATGATATTTTATCGATAATGTAGTTCATTCGTCTCTACACACTATTTATAAAAATCCCGTTTTTCGACTGACAATTGACAATTTTATCTTGGCGACGGCACTGAAATCTTAATTAAACATTTATATTAAATTTGCAAGCAGTTGCCTTATTCAACAAAGCATGTTGAAATTATCTGATAACTAAAAATGATACCGTTTTTAAGCAATTAGGAAAGCGTGCATTATTCTCGGTCGATGTATAGAAAGTATGTGTCTGTGAAAAAATGTTTACAACGATAGAATAAGAATACTAGTAATTTTCTTATTTCTTTCCTTCAGAATTATCTCTAAGAAAATAAAAGAAAACATAAAACGAGCATATTAAACCCAGTAATTGCTAAATGTTATGCTTACGCGCGGATCTTCTAGATGACCCCCTCCCTATCTCTGAAAAATTCAAACTTATTGAATCTGCATAATTACAGCTATCGAACATTTGCATTGAACACCGCTCTCACTTTACCTCCGAGCAAGATTATCCATTCCCCACCACCTTTCGAATTTTTTGGGGTCTGAGCATTGTGCTTACATCCAAACCCCTACCTGATTTATAACCATAAGTGTATATTTATTTTAAAGTTGAATAAACTATGTTTACTGTAAAAATAAAAACATTTACAACGGATGCATTTTGATCACTGTGAAATCGTATATTTATACTCATGTATTTTTAACATATTGACTCTGCCTAAAAACAATAATGACTTTAAGAATAATTGTTAATTTTGCTCTACAAGGCGACAATTGCCGGCGGCGTTTTCTTCATATAAAGATAGTATATGCTAAATATTCTAATACATTGTTTAAAAAAAGTCAACAAAATTATGAAAGTAAAGAAATATTATGGGCTGATTGGCGCATTTGATTATATTCATACATATTAAATCTAACGCAGATCTAACGGAAAAATACTCTCAGGTGAAAAAAAAAGCAAAAATGACGTCACTTCTTTGCGGCATCATTGTGACGTAATTATCCCTATGTCACGAAGGTCTCTTTCCACTTGACGCAACTCAAATAAAACAAGCGCTTTCAAGAAAAGTGTTGCATTTAGAAATAAGAAGAGAGCAACATCAAAAAGCTTTTGAAATATCATAAGAAAAGAAAACTTCAGAATAAACAAAATTATCGACGCTCCCTTTTGAAACTCTAGATCCGCCGATCCCTCTTTAACGTAATGCCAAAACGAAAGTAACATAATGCAACGTTTCCTAAACACAACATCCGTGATGGCGGCGGAAAGTAGGACATCGAATCAAGGTATAGTTTTCAATTGTACAATATGTTTGGAGCCGATAGCAAAACCGAAATGTCTACCTTGTTCACACACTTTCTGTGAAGAATGCCTGCAACTTTATATAACACGAGCTTCTATTGGTAAAGAAAAAGACAATTTTGAGTTTAAATGTCCGGTATGTAGGCGTGTGATGGGATGTCCTGAGCAAGGGATTCCGATCGAAGAGTGGGCCAAAAAGTTCCCCGCTAATTCTCTCCTTGACTCTTTGAACATATTAATGGGAGACAAACCTAATGACATCATGTGTGCCGCATGTATGCGTGATAAAAAACAGGTTAAGGCGGAGAGTTGGTGTCACGACTGTCAGGAATCGATATGTGTATTTTGTAAAGAAATACACAAAAAATTTGTAAGCCTACAAAAGCACAAAATTTCACCAATGACTACATTACAAGATCGAGATGACAATCTGCGATTTTTAGAGGTGGATGAACCATGTAGTTCACATGCGGGTAAATGTGTGGAAGTATTTTGTCTTGATCATAGTAAGATATGCTGCAGCATCTGCTTCGCGACTCAGCATAGGCATTGTAAGTATGTTGAAGCATTAGATGATATCGCTAAAAAACTACCGAAGTCAAATGTAGATTGGAATATCCACATTCTTTCTGAAATAGCTAAAATATCGAAAGAAACTATAGAATACAAAGAACTGTTAATCAAAGAAAGAAATACAGCAAAGGAAACAATTATAGCAAGTGTTTCTACTGAAATTGAAAACCTCAAATCAAGACTTGATGAATGTCAGCAGCAGTTTGAAAATTTTTTCCTAAGATCACACGAAGAAAAGGAAGAAAAACAAAAGCAAAGTGTCTGGGATTTGAAAAGATACCTAACGACTGTCAAAAACGGAGAGGCACTTCTTTCAGCTGTTCAACAAAAAGGTTCTGCAAAGCAAAAGTTTTTAGCTGTTGTAAATATAATTGCTGAAGTAGAAGAACAGTTCGAACAATTCAAAGCTACTTACTCAGAAGATGAAGAGATTCAGTACGAACATGACCACACGACCATACTGAAACAAGTGTGTGAGCAAGGCAAGATAAAAGATGTCACCGAGGTAGCAAGACCATCAGGTACAATTTGGAAGTTATCGACGCACCTTCCATCATTTAGAGTCCTTGAACAGGTAAAACAGAAGAAAGAAACCTCGACATTATTCCAAAAAGGGATGAATGCACTGGCACTTAAAGCGGAGAAAACGTCCACATTTTCGATTTCTGGATCAGCTCACCAAGGTGTTTTTCTTGACAGCGAAACGGTTGTTACAGCATGTTCATCTCCACCGTCTCTTAAAATATTTAATCATGACGGTACAGAGCTTTCATGTGATTCCCCTATTAAACTTAATGGAAAGCCTTGTCTTTTTTCTGGCTCTGCTAAAAATGTTTTGTATGTTGGTTGCCTGTCCTCTGTTTATAAACTAAAGATTATGAATAGGGAAGAAAATGCCATCAACTTAGCATGTGTGGCTGAGATGAAGGTCAAAGAAGACTTTGATGTTTTTTGCATAGACGAAGAGCAAAATAAAATTATTATTGCATCAAACAAGAAGATAACAGTTTTTAATCTTTCGCCGATTTTTAAAGTACAAACAGCAATGATTCCGAGTTTGGAAACTGGCTCTCTGCACTCACTATGTATAGAACAAGACCGGTTTGCTGCAGTGAGTGGACATGAGGTTGTTTGTTTTTCCTTGTCTGGTCAGAAACTGTTTCAATGTCAGATTCCTAATGTAATAACCATTAGATGTGTGACCTTTGACCCTTTGAAGAATGTGTATGTTTATTCAACCTATGAGGGATGCAGCTACAAGGAAAATGGTTACTGTAGAAATTGTGGCAATCAAATTCAAGAACCTGATGAATATCGTTATTGTCTTTACTGTGGGTATGGTCGTGATTCATATTCTTACTGTAATAGATGTTGCTCTTACGACTGTTTAAACAAAGATCGTAGAGAAGTGTACCAAATTATAAGCGATGGCAGTAATGCGCGTTTATTTATTTCAGACTGCTTGAACACCTCGTTCCTGTTCTTCAATGAATATTCCGAGCATCTTGTTCTTTCTAATGGAACGACATGTAATGAGTACAAACTAAAAATTTAGAACTCTATAGTTAATGTTTAACTTTGTACAATTTTCTTTTCTTTTTTGCATTGGTTGATCAATATGTAATTTGAACTACGTTGTGTGCACCTTCTTCATTATTGAGTTGTAAAAGTTGTGTAAGTTTATTCATAATGAAATGCCCAAAAAAATTTGACATAGCTGTCAACGCTATGATAAACGATAAAACAATACAGACTCGCTTTAATTTGAGGAACGTTCCGATAACTGATCCCTAAGACGAAGACTATCAAGTGTATAATGCTTGACACTTTTAAGTGTTTTTATGTTGTGCATTTTAAGCTTCTTTAGTGCAGAACTACATAACCCATGAAAAATGGTGGCAAACACTAATATGGGCGGTGTGTATAAAGTATTTGCTATCTGCCGATGGCTGCATTTGTCGACATTTTATTTCACGCGCGTAAAAGTTCCAAACCTCTATATGTTATTGGTTTTCAAAGACTTATTCAAGAGTGTGTTTTCTCAAATGGAAATGGGTACAGGTATGCAGTCTACAGAGTTTAGATGTGAATTTATTATCTTATTTGACAGTATTTAACAACGTGTATTTAATAGTAATGATCCAAATATACTGTTGTTTTTACTTTATAGAAAAAAGTGTATTATGTGAATTGTGATGATTATAAAAATACTTTTAGAATATTAAACATGTCTGAAGATTTTGAATATAATCATTTTTGTATGTAAATAGTTCTGTACAAACTAGTATATCGTCATAGGGATTTTTTTTTTACTGTTTTCAGTAGGTAATACCTAAAGAATATATCTATTTGAGCATATTCAAATGATAATTGTTATAAACGTGTTATAAACGTGCCGTATACTTGTAAATTTTTTTGACAATCGAAGTGTTTGTATTTTGAGTAGGTTCATGCAATAACAGTTGTTTTCAATTCAAAGTGTGTTGTTGTTTTCCAATTTTTTTTTATATAATTTATTCTCTAAAACAAAGATCGTGCTATCATTTGTTTCAGGTTTACTGATACACATGTTATTTTCAGGTCTGTTATAACATTTTTTTCTCTTAACTTTATATTTAAACGTTATATTTTGTGCAAAATGTAAGTTGTAACATGTTCAATAACTAAACATAAACATTTACACCACTACTTTCCATAAAGAGCATTTATGCAAAAATGTATAAAATGACAAAAACTAAGATAGAAGTCTTAATTTCAAATACCCAAAAAAAACAAAAAAAAAAACAAAACAAAAAAACAAACAAACAAAAAACCAACAAAAAAACAAAAAAAACAGCAAAAAACAAAAAAAACAAAAAAAAACAAAAAAAACGAATTGAGCGAAATTATTAAGAGTGTGTTTTCAAATGATAATCACTAGATTATTACACTTTATGATAATGATACTTGAGAAGAATACCTTTATATCATGATATTCCCTGCGTTAAAAGCAGGAAAACGTACACACCATCACTGCATCTTAAACAACCAAGTACCTTAATTTCTAAAACATGTGTTTCTATGTAATAAAGAAACAATTATGAATTATATAATGATTAATATCAGTAGTAAGAGCTCATCTATAATTTTTAATATATTATTTACTCTTTCCTTGTATACCTTGTTTGACATTGTACATAGAGTTTCTTTATGTTGTTTTTGTAATTTAATGTAATGATAAAATAAATCAAATTGAATTGGTGTTTTTTTTTTTTCAAATGATTTTTAAAAACTGGTTTTAAGAAGCATTGCAAGAGAAAAGAATACACGACGAATTTTACTTTAATGAATTAAATAAAAAAAATTTTCTATTATAACAAATCAATTTTGTAATTATGACAAAATAGGATCAATTCTGAAAGTATAACAATAATATTTTCAGTGATGCTTTAAGGCCTCATCAATTGCCAATAAAAATTTTTATCCAATGTACTCGGATTGATCTGCCCTATGACAAAAATTAGAAATAACTGTAACCTAATTATAACCATATCCAGTTGCTTATACAGTCCAGACTTTAGTTACATGTATATATTTTTTTTATGAATACTCCTAGCAATTGAGTCTTTTTAATAGATAAACGATACATCATATACGAACTCTTTATCTTATATACTGATGATAATTGACTTGCGAATTAAACATTTATACAGATACAGGATGATTTAAATCATGTTTACATGCGTAAGAATTTCGTTTGAAGTACACTTCGCTTACCAACGTAAAGTTAATCCGTTCCTGCTATTTTCGACGGAAAGCAACAACAGCGCGGTCTCTCCGATTTAATGCATGTTGTATTTTTGTATAACATAAAAAATCATATGATGCTGACAACTGATATCGCATGCCGTTCATTCATTTAAAAGGAATATTTGTTTATCAATTACATTTAACCAACTTAATCTTTTA
>WFKH01010211.1:57672752-57697726 GCA_016163765.1 Magallana hongkongensis | reverse complement strand
CAAAGGTAGATAATTTACCCAATCACAGCCCTAGACAAAGGTAGATATACCCAATAACTGCTGTTGACAAGGGTAGATATACCATATCACCGCTCTAGACAAAAATAAGTAAACTCTAATCCAATTATTACTCTAGACAATGGTAATCCTATCACTCTGGACAAAGGCACAACAGCTCTAAACAAAGTTTAACTAGATAGACTGATGACACCAACCTATTAACAATATAGGCAAAAATGGATAGAATTTATATCAATATAGTTGGTAAACATGAATAGTTAGTAAATTATATGTATGTTACATTATAATGCTCACTATACGCACACCACACTTGTGTTGTGTGTAGATTGCATGCCTATGTATACATGTAGTACACGAAGTCTGGATTAATCATGACTAAACTACATTATGTTATTGTAAATCTTATATACAATACAATCAAATTCAATAGAATGTGTTTAAAATACACTATAACTATAAACATCGTGGCTACAATCTACTGCGACATTATACATTGTGTTTTATTACAGTACAATCGAGTACACTGTGTTAAGAATACATAACAACACTCAGCATTGTGTCTACAGTATGCTACAACAGTATTCATTTGGTATCTTCAATATCCTACGGCGGTGTACCAATACAACATTATATATTATTATACTTTCATGTTAAATACTGAAATCTGATTGGTTTAGACGCAGTTGACAATCAGTTCTCATACCCTCAGCGTTAGCAACACACTTGGCAACGGGCCGGTAGAACGAATTGTTATATGCGCGTAAATTATGCACGTACGGTTCGCCGTAGAACTCGCGTCTTTTCTATTATAAAAGAAGTAAAATTTGCTGTAATTTATGAAGTTTGCTATAAAATTAAGACATTCAGTATAATAAAATAAATAGTGTCTGTTTGGGAGGGTACCAGTTGAAATTGACACCCCTCGAAAACCATTGTCAACCTCCGCTTCGCGTCGGTTGACAATGGTTATCTCGGGGTGTCAATTTCAACTGGTACCCTCACAAGCAGGCACTATTTATAAAATGTGTCTGCAATACACTACAACAGTATGCATTGTGTTTACAAAAGTACACTAGAACTGTATATATTATGTTTACAATATAATACAACGGCATATATATATCGTGTATGCAATAAAATTTAACAATCACGGTTGCATTACGTACAGTTTAACATTAACATTATGTTTACAATACACTGTACATATTAAAACAAACAACAATTATATGTAAAATGTTCCTAGAAAACAACAGCAATGAATTCATGCCTGAATTACTGCAGAGCAGTATAGATCATGTTTACATTACACTTTATTACACTACATTATAAAAAGGCGTGTCTACAATGCACTTTCACAACATGTATTATATCTACAAAACAGAAGAAAATGTATGCATTATTTCTACAGTAGATCATAACAGTTAATATACATTTATATCATATCTAAACAACACTAGAACATTATGAATATTATGTCTACAGTGCTTAAAAGCATGATGCATATCATGTCTACAATGTACAATCAAGTATCACTTCATTTATCATATCTACACAACATCATGTCTACAATGTACTTCAGTGGTGAGTATCATGTCTTCAAAACAAGAATTCCCAGTCTACAGAACTCAGTATCACAATGTCTATCATACAAAACAGCATAATATATCACGATTACAATAAACTACAACCGTCTATAATTTACCAGTGTACAATTCCATTAAAGCACGTGGGTTTAAAAGGAATTTAAATTTGAAATTTTGCAAAAAACTAAGATGAAGAATTAATTCTAAAATTTCCTTCCAGTGTGTTCAGTTATGTCTGACGGGGCGGTACTATTGATTGACATGGCTGACCCATTGACAGGTCAACTGTTAAGGTCATTTGCACGGTCCACCGGGTTACCGTACGTCACTTTACTAGACAAAGCTACACTGATCGAGAAGGACTTCAACCCTGACCTTCACCTTCAGATAGAGCCACCAGGGTCCGTGTTGATGGGGGTGGTTCGTGACGTCATTACCCACGAACATTTGACTGGAATAGCTGTCTTGTATGATAACTCCTTTGGTAAGCATTTCTTAATCCCTATGGGGTAAGCAGTTGGGGGATATTTTCTTGAGTGTGTCTGTCTGACAATCTGTCTCTCCGTTTGTCCGTCTGTCAATCTATCTAACACTTTGATATCCGTCTGCCTGTTCGACTTTCTACCTGACAATACCTTGCACTTGAAACAATATTTCAATAATGAAAGATAAATGCATTGCCGTTTTTAGTAAATCGAAATGTCAAAATCAGACAGTATGATTTCTTTGCAATCATCCCCAGAGAAACAATGTTCATAAAACAAATATGTTAGCAAAACTAGGAAATGTGTTTATTCCTATTAACCATTTTATTAACATTTGTAATTAGTTTATTTACACATAATATCAATGAAATCAAAATCGACTCTAAAATCCATTCGTTAGAACCGAGTCCCGCTGTCACCAACTTTCCTTAAGTCAATACCCAGCCTCAAGTCTGAGTTTTGAACCAAATTCATGCACTTTTCTTTTTGGGAATTTGAGTTGAGGACTGAGTTGAGAGATTGAAAATTTTGTTGACGATGAGGCCAGTTCAACTAAATGAACCACAAACTAGTGATCATACTCAGAGGATTGCGTATATTTTAATAAGTGATGTTTTCAATCAATATTTTCAGTCAATTAGATTTACTTTTAGAAATGTCAGAAAAAAGAAAAAGAAAATGGAAGCTAATGCATTGTTTGGTTGCGTTAAAGAGAAATCGCAAACAAAATCCTTATCCGCTCAGTCAATCAATATAATAACAGATCACTCTGGGGTAAACCTTTTAAAGTTCAAAACAAATAAATCGTGAATTAGCTATCCGGGCGATTCATTTAAAAATATTAAAGCGTTTCGTTATTTATACTCCACAGATCTGGATAAAATTCCTAAAAGATTTCTAACGGGGCTTCCGGCTCAGCACCTGTTTCAGGAAATTTCTTCCGGCTCCCACAATGCAACACTCCGGCATCTCTATCGATTGGAAGCTAATCAAATTCGTAATTTTTTCATCATTGCAAACAAGGAGAACGTTAAGACAATCCTTGAAACGGTACACTGTAGCACAATAAATGTTTCTGAATCCTGTTGAGTACATACATGAGTGTTACAAAAATATATTAATCAGAAAACACATCGGATACCTTTACTTCAGATCTTTATCTAAAAGTTACAAAAGGATCCTTTGGCAAAAAATGGAAGAATTCATAAAACCCTATTTTAATAGAACAATGATGGCATAACAGGCTAGATTTAAGATATTTGGAATAATTTAGAAATGTATGAGAATATACATGTATATATTTAGAATATGTAATACTATGATACATGTACTTACAGTCAATCTGTTGAATTCCCCTTTTTCTACTTCCAGGCCAGCGGTACTAAACTTATGGACGAAAAATATCATTGGTTTGTTTTGACAAAGGTAAAAAAAAAAATGAAAAACTAATAACAACTTTCATGATCATTACCCTATTGTTATACGAACCAATGCAGAGTAAAGTTTGAGAAATGACTTCGGCTTTCGTTGCCATGCAGGACATGAGCAGGACATGAGGAAATGTTTTCGATTTAGATTTCCACTCATGACATTATACATAATTATATTAATCCATTAAGAATTTAACGTTGCAAAGTTATATAATTGATCTGACTTTCGTTGGTAGGACATGAGCATCACGTGTCAGGGGTGTAAGACCCACGGGAGGGGCACTGTCCTTCTGTTCACGGGACAGCCCAACAACGACATCATGCAGAACGAGTACATCCCCTTCATCCGGGGCCTGTCCAAGTATATCTCCACCTTCACGGCGGACGGCTCCAACGTAAGCTGTCAAAAAGTGTAGTACTTTTGTTTTCAAAGACAACTACCAAGATTTGAGTTTTTCTGGAGTTTTTGTGTGTATCTAAAACTTCTTGGTTGATAAAGTAAAATTTCTAGTTTACATATGGTTAACAAAGTATTCGTTCAAAGATGGGCGGGAATTTACATGGGAACAAATATATACATCGATTTAATCGGAAATTAAACCGTAAAAAAGTGTATGCTTCTACAATACAAAAATGTATATTGCAATTATCATCATATACACATGACAGTTAACTAATATGTTTTTGAACAGATAGACGAAGCATTCATATTTGATTTGATGAACATGATCGGCATCCACCTTGTAAATCAGAATGTTGACCAATCAGTGAGTCTGAATCAAAGTGACTGCTACAGCGTCACCGGACCGGAACCGGAAGTCTACAACCAGAGCAGGGCGTTTATCCATAGTTTCGTGAACGTGAGTACATTTACATGTACCTATCAACACTAAGTGTTTACTTATTCAAATATATATATACTAAATGCAACATGATCAGAGTATATATAAACGTGATTAGTTCCATTGAGTAAGCTCGCTATTGGTGAATTCAAGCGGTTCTTTTCAATTTCGTTTCCAGAGATCCAGGAATGGTGTGTTCGGACCTCTCTACTTCAAGGACAACGTTCTCATACAGAGGCTGACCTTGTCCGTCAAACGATTGACCTTCACCCAGCAAGCTCAGTCAACCGAAACAGTAGGTTCCTAGTCAGAGAGCCGAACCTTTAAGTGTCAACTATCACTATTCTGACATACTCAGTAGGCTAGTTTGGATACTAGTATATTGAAAGATTGTACACAATAATCTCAAATTGTATGATCGGCCAAAATTTTATAGTTGGGGAATATATTGCTATGTTCATTTAACAAGTCATGAAAGTTTACTTGTATCATACAAGACATCCATCTGATTGGTTAGAACAGAGGTATTGTCGGCACTGTTACAAAATATCGGACCTAATCAATATTCTAAATAATATATGTTCAACAACTGGCAGCTTCATCATTTCAATATCATTCCTATGCATGTATACCTGCAGTAATAAGAGTTTTCAATCAATTGACTCGAAAGTTCTCAATGAAACTGATACCGAGAAACAGTCAAGTCAATTTTACTCTTTCAACATACATTTACTAGCGTTAATGTATTACGGTCATTGCAAGTAGGTATGTGTTCTGTAAATAACTTTTATACAGTGCAAATTTTTTTTGCGATGTTCAGGAGAGCATCGTCGTCGCGAATATTTCTCTTCGCAAACCAGCCTTTAATGTCTTTGGTATTTTATTTGCAAGATGATCTACATTGATACGCTTGTACTAATTGTAGATTGTTGGCTTAATCCCGAAAACCAGTTAATCTCTGAAATATAGTTGTCACGAATAAAAGTTGGTTTACAGTAGAGCGACACTCAAACCTTTTACACCTCATACTGTCCTTGGTATGTAGGTTCCCATGTATTGTGATGTTTTATTTCCTAGATCGGTAACGGCAGAGTTTGAGTTTCTGATTGAACCTCGTCGTCCTCAGTGTATTACACGCCCTGTGTTGATATATGTTGTAGATTGGTAACTGTGCGTGTTGATATCTGTTGAAGATCGGTAACTGGACGCGTTGATATCTGTTGTAGATCGGTAACTGGACGTGCTAATATCTGTTGTAGATCGGTATCTGGACGTGTTGATATCTGTTGTAGATCGGTATCTGGACGTGTTGATATCTTTTGTAGATCGGTATCTGGACGTGTTGATATTTGTTGTAGATCGGTAACTGGACGTGTTGATATCTGTTGTAGATCGGTAACTGGACGTGTTGATGTCTGTTGTAGATCGATTACTAGACGTGTTGATGTCTGTTGTAGATCGGTAACTGGACGTGTTGATATCTGTTGTAGATCGGTAACTGGACGTGTTGATATCTGTTGTAGATCGGTAACTGGACGGCAGAGCGAGGTTTGAGTCTGTTAGACACCAGTCTACTGAAACCGCCAGGCAAGAAGAAATACAAGATAGTGGTGGTCCCCAGCGTAAGTAATCATAAACTTGTGTATATTTGCAACAGCAGTTTGAGAAAATTTCCTATGAGTTTATGCATACTTAGTCAAAGCATCTTCCCAAGTCAAGGGTATCTGATCCGCTCCGCTTCTCACAAACAGCGGAGCGGATCAGACACTCTTGACTTGGGAAGATGTAGTCATAGAGGGTACAGTGCTTTGCAAATAGAATTACCATTTTTGGTTATAACTATCTAGACATCCACTTTCCTGACAGTTATATAGAAATCATTATAAATAAACAGGTTGACAATGATCGATCAACTGTTGATATTTATAACCGTTCCTTACCAGTATTAAAAAAAACCCTGGGATAAACAAAAATAAATTTTCTGTTGCCTACAGTATCCTCCGTTTGTGATACCCAAGGGAAACAACTCGTTCGACGGTTATTGCATAGACCTGCTTCATGAGATACAGGGTGTGCTGAAGTTTGACTACGAGTTGTACCCGAGTCCTGACGGTCTGGTGGGATCTATGGACGATCAGGGACAATGGAACGGAGTCGTCAAGGAACTCATGGAGAAGGTCAGGGGTCTTACTTAGGAGAAAGGAAAAACAAGCTTACGAAATTCTGTGTTAGAAAGGAAAGAGTTGTTTGAGCAATTTAGCGTAACGTGGTGTTTAAATCTTCGAATAATTTTTACGCTTCGTTGTAAATTCAGACGTTGATATTTTCGCGCGTTGTATGCCATACACGTGTATTAATATATCCATGTTGAGCACAAATGGCATGTTTTTAACTATAAAAATGCTTAAGTATACAAGTTAAGATACACAACTTGCAAGTTGATATTTGGATTAATAACTACGCAAAATCTAGTTCTTTCTTCTTTGATTAAATTGATTGAAAACAAGTAAAAACCACAGGCATATCCTCAACAATGAATTTTGTATGTAGCATGATTAATTTAACACTTCCAAAAACATTATTTTCTCTTCTGTATTTTCTTAGAGAGCTGACATAGCAATAGGTCCTATATCTGTGATGGCGGAGAGAGAGAACGTGATAGACTTCACCGTGCCTTACTATGACTTGGTGGGGCTGACCATCCTCCTCAAGAAGCCCGAGTTTGACTACGAACTCTTCAAGTTCCTGATCGTACTGGACGAGAACGTCTGGCTCTGTATCATCGCCTCCTACTTCCTGTTTAGCGGCCTGCTGTACGCCTTTGACAAGCTGAGTCCGTACAGCTACCAAAACAACCGCCGGAAGTACGAGAACGTCACGCCAGAGCCCCGGATTTTCACCATCAAGGAGGGCATCTGGTTCTGTATGATGTCTCTAACACCGCAAGGTTTGTCTGTCTACGCAGGTCGCTCATTGTAGAAAGCGCCAGAAATCTTTTCTTTTCTACGTGTATTTTGAAAAATAGCATATTGTTTGAATATATTTCATATCATATTGTTCATTCACCTGTAATTTCATAAAGGAAAAGAAAAAAAACATACTTGTCTAAAACGAATGCTGCAAAATGCAAATCTTCCTCCCCTAAAATCGGTTTTTGTATGTTTTCGATATTTTTTTTCTCTAGTTGGTAGTTTGAAACAAAAAAGATCGTGACAAGTACGCTTATCATTCCTGAAAACTTCTTCAACATAACACTAAAGTAAATTATTCTTTGTACTGAATACATAAAACAACCACGCACGTATTTCCTATCAGCTGTTGTCAAATAGAAAGGCTTCAGTAAGCATTCCCCTAGAAGGTAGTGGTCCTTAAACTGTTACATGGTAACGTTACAGGTGGGGGAGAGGCGCCGCGGGCGCTGTCGGGCCGCCTGATTGCTGCCACCTGGTGGTTGTTTGGATTCATCGTCATAGCAACATACACAGCCAATCTGGCGGCTTTCCTGACTGTGTCTCGTTTGGACGAACCAATCAAATCGCTGGACGATCTGTCCAGTCAACACACGGTGAAGTACGCGCCACACAACGGCAGCGCCGCAATGGTGTACTTTCAGAGGATGGCTGAGATAGAGCAGAAATTCTATAGGTAACAATATACCGAACTTAATAATACAACAGTAAATACAATTAACTTAGAGCACACATCAAGTATGTGAGTTTACTTCCAGCGAGTTTATTGCGTGTTTACCGTTCTCAAACCTTAAAACCCCCAATAGTTATTTTATAAATAATTTATAAATTATAGTTAAATTGTTAAAATATCTGTACATATAAATATTGTCTCTAAATTCACCATCGCTCATTTCTTTTTAGTATAAAAACCTTGAATAAATGGCATGTTATTAATATATATCCAATAAACAAACTGATATAACAGCGCCCCTAGCTGTCTTTCAGCATCTGGAAGAACATGAGTCTGGACGACACTCTGAACCCCGTGGAGCGGGCCAAACTGGCGGTGTGGGATTACCCGGTCAGTAATAAGTACACCAAGCTGTGGGAGACCATGAAGCTGTCGGGGTTCCCTCACTCCCTGGAGGAGGCCCTCAACAGCGTCAAGAACGGGACATTCGCCTACATCGGTAATAACAGGGAGATATGGACACTCTATACTGTAAACCTACTTTTATTCGCGGCGACTTTATTTCGCGATATGCCGGAGTAAACTAAACGGAGGTTTGCGGCGACTAATTTTTGCAATCAACCCTCATCCTCACCCTTTTTTTTTGTTATCACATCTATACGATAACAACTGGTTCGCGGCATGAAGTATGGGCGTTGGTGAAAATATCGCGAACGTCGCAAAATTTCCTCGCACGCGAAAAAAGTTTGTTTCGGTATACTGTGGCTTACATTTGTTTTGTATATTTAAAAACTTACATGAGCAATGCATATACATGAAGCTATGGTTACTTTTGCTGTTCATATGCCAATTTAAATGGTCTAAATCAGAACATGTAAAAATTATATTTGGTTGAAAGTTATTGATTAACAATTCAGCTGGAGGAAAATTGAAGTGAAAGATTTGAATTTCAAATAAATCAATGTACATACTGGAACATCGAAATTAAAAAAGCAATTATTAATTAGTATTAAAACAAAGGAGTAAAGGTAATACATGTACCTTGTTCTGCTTACCGGGTGACTGGTCCTCCTTACAGGTGACGCGGCGGAGAACCAGTACCAGACGATGAAGTCCATGGAGAACTGTGACCTCTGGCAGGTGGGCGAGGAGTTCAGCCGGAAGCCGTTCGCTCTGGCCGTCCAGAACGGCTCGCCGCTACGTAACGACCTGTCTACCGCGTGAGTACAACTTTATAAACATAACATAATGGAGTAAGGGATACATGTAAAACTCTAACATAACTACAACAGGGTAAGGGAGGTAACTCAAATATAACTTTAACGGGTTTAGGGAGATAATTCAAAGCTTCACTGAGTCGAGAGAGTTAAGTAAAACAGCGTCACTGGAGAAAGGGAGATAACTCGTGCATAGCGTCAACGAAGAAAGGGAGATAACGCGTACAAAGCGTCACAGGAAAAAGGGACATAGCGTCACTGGGATAAAAGATTTACTTTCTTCAGAGTGTAATGAAAATGTTGTAATTTCAATTTCTTTTAGAGAACTATAATTTATTTGAGTTTGAAGTGAAATTAAATCAATAATCTAACACAATATGTAGCTTCGTTTCATTGTGCTAAGATATCAACTGTCTTAAATGAAGTAAATGTAAAGATTATAATATGAACCAAATAACTAATCACACAGCCTCTTTAACTTGTTTAGTTATTACTAGCATTTCGTTACCTAGAATATTTTGCTCACGCAACTTAAACTTTGAATAAATGACTTTATTTGTATATTTTCGACAGCATTCTTCAACTACTTAATCAAAGAATGTTGGAGAAACTAAAGAAGAAATGGTGGGACAAGAACAAAGTGAAGTGTCCCAAGCTGGAGAATGAGAGCGAGGGAATAAGTCTGAACAACATAGGCGGGGTGTTCATCCTGATCGCGGGGGGAGCGGCCCTGGCCCTCGTCTGTCTGGGGTTCGAACTCTACTTCTTCAAGTACAAGCCCAAGCAGGCATCCAAGAACTACGGGGTCGCCAAGTCTCACTCCAAGGCCAATATCTGCCAGGACGAGAACGGGGCCAGGAAACAAAATGGCGTCAGTAATGGCGGCATGGCGCCGTCCGAGGACTCGCAGGTGACCCCCAGTGTTGAGAGGAAAAACGGGAGTTCTCTTAATATCTTTAACCGACAGAAACGTGGGGTGACCTTCAACTTGGGGGATAGCTTGTAGTTGATGCACTGTTGAATTTTTTGATGTTACAAACAAGTTTACTTGTCATTAATATTTTTGTCAATGCACTTTTAAAAAATATTTTCAATTACAAGAAAGTTGTTAATTTATTTGTCAGTATTAATATTTTTTGAATTTTGAATATTTTCACTTACATAAAAAAAAAAATAAAATCTTGAAATGATTTTAACATTTTTCATTGAATAATAATGAAATTTAATTACTTGGCAACTAAAAATATTTAAATTATAAATAATATTTATATGCTTGTAACGTTGTGAAGGAGTTTTTTCTTTAGAATTGTTATCTATGATTCATATACATGTGATATTATGTGACATTTTTGTATTTGTTTTTATGATGGTATATACTTAAAAGATTTTTTCACCATAATCTTAGTGTTTTTTTTTAATCCTGAATCCCAGATGCATCTTATAAATGTTTTCTCCTATTTTCTTTTCATGAAGTACACAAATTAAATTGTCTTTCTCACATCAATATTTCTATATCTTCTTATTACTTTTACTTCTTTATGAAAATCCTCTTTTCTTCAGATCAGTGACATATGACCTATGACATATGACCTATGATGATTTATTCCAATTTCCTATTCATAACTGTCCCGATTGACGTCGAGTAATCTACATATAAAAAAACCCCAGAAATTCTTATTCAGCAAAGATTTTGTTTTATAATATGACTCAACATTTGATATGCACAAATATTATGGCTCAAATCTGTGATAAAATGGTTACATAATTTACACATCTGTTATGTCGTGCTAATAATGCTATACATGTATCATTATGCAATTAAACCCCAAAAATGGAAAAACATCAACCAATAAAAATACTACAACAATAGTCAACACAAACAAAAATAAATTTCTGTTTACAACAAAGCACAGCACTCAACATACAAAACAAGCACTTGGGCCAAAAAAAATAATGTATTGGTTCTCGGGCAAAGCCGCATCAGTCAAATGTACACGTAATTGCCACAGTGAAATGGGGAATAGCTCGATTTTCAATTCTAAATTAAAATATGAAAATTGAGTTATTCCCCTTTGCAAGTCTTGCACAAAAAAAAAAATAAAAAAATACAAACACACAGGAACTGACTGGAACATCCAGTGTAAACAGTACAACCTTTCTCAGAATCTGTAAAAATATATTGCAAGGTTTTGTGTCTCTTCATAATACATCTGAGATCATTGCATATCAAAATACCTATACATGGGAATGTTTTATACACTACTTCATAATGTAAAAACTGTTATATAAATACAATTGTATAAATGACAGTAATATAAACGAGACTAACATACATAGTAAAGATACAATTATTGAAATGTGTTGAGGGGGAATGAACAAAACTTGCAAAAGACTGGAATGCTACAAGACAGGAATGCAATCAATGAAAATAATTAAAGTTTAAATAAATGATTTCATCTAAAAAATAATAATTCTTTTCAATTTTTTTTGTAAATAAAGATCTGACTCTTCTCTTCACATAGTATACCCTTAGTGACATAAATAAACAAGGCGAGTAACTCTGTCCTTGCTTTGTCTGACACGGATGGACACTTAATCCTGTAAACGTTTTATGTCTAGCACTGACGGACAGTGACTAAGAGTATCGCTGACCTGGCCACGATTTCGTGTCCCTTTGAAAACGACCACCTACATGTATGTGATTATGCCACACAATTAACTAATACATGTAGTTAATTAAAGATGTGTGTTGTGAATAATTAATATAACAGACTTCTTATGAATAATCATGTTAAATCTAAAACACTGTTACGAATACAACACTCATCTTCATTAAGACTTGAGTTTTGAATTGCAGAAAATTTTGTAGAATTTCTCATTGTAATAGTGGGAATATTCTCCAGGTGTAACAGGTTAATTACGGTATGGTAAGTTTCCTTGGTAACTTGTACAACAGTAAGTAAAGGATGTTTCAATGGACACCAGGTACAGAACCACGATATGTTTCACAGGTATCTTATTGGACTCCTGTAGGTACATTTGTATGCAAAAAAAAGATCTTTGGCATCAGAATCTGGCGGAATGTTTTTGGGTTTTAAGTCAAGCTAGGATTTGCCATTTTTGCTGTATTTACGGCGGAGCATCTGTAGATTCTGTTGGACATTGTGGCTGGAGGGATCTAGCTCCAGGGCTTTAGTGTATGCTCTCTCAGCCTCAGCCGGCTTGTCCCACCGATGGTACAGCACACCTGGAATTATATCAATACATCTATAGGTAACTTAACAGTGTTATTCTACTCAAAGTAATCCAAGACTGAGATAAAAAAAGGAGATTTTCAGTTATTCCATGGATTGACATAAAACATCCTTGGATAGCATATTTATAAACAAGCATTAATTCTTATTGCTGTAGTAAAATTGGCTTTTCCTGGTACAGGACATCTGTGTTATCGATAGATCTACATGTAACTTCACTGTGCTAATTTACTCGAAGTAAGCTAGTACCAAAAACAGGAAGAGTTGTACGTGTCGAAATTTCAGTTATTAAAACCATAAATTGAAAAGTAATTTTTTTTGTAAACAACACAATATGGAAACATTCTTGGATAGCATATACTGTGGTTTCAGAATTATTTGAGGGCATCAATATTTGATGCTGTGGTAAAATTCACAGTATCCAGGAAATTTAAATTCGTTGAATAATTGTTACATCAATAACATCTGATACAAATTTTCATACTGCTATGAATATTTCATTTCGTAAATCGGCTCGACGAGATCCTTGATTATTGGTATTCTATGAATATTGATGAAACCACAATATGAAATGTTTTCTTCCATTAAACATTAAGGCAGCTTACACATACTAACTTAAGGTACAATACTCCTATGATAAGAGAGATAACTCTCACTGAGACAAAATAATGTCAGAATTAAGTAATTTCTGTCAAATTCTGCGCACAAAGTTGAGACTGTGTGCATTTTATTAACGTTGTCAATATTATCAAATAAAGTTCTCTTTGTTCAAATAGAGAAAAATTTCTTACAAAAAAAAACCCAATACATTTTCATAACAAAAGATAGCTATACATGTAACATATAATTACTTACCTAAATTGGCGTACATCTTGGCAACAGGAGAATTGCCGCTGAGCTGTATGGCCTTAAGGAAGTACTGCTCACTCTCCTTGTAGCGGTCGGCTTTACCCATCACGTTGGCCAAGTTAAAGTAGGGGGTCGGGTCGTTAGGGAAAAGTTTGACTGCCTCCTTACCAACCATCTCCGCCTGCTCCAGTTTCTCTGTTTAAAACAATATTACTTTTCAAAAAACAATATTGGGCTGCTACCATGCCTCTCTAGTGTTACAAGTTTGACCATCACAAAATACTGTTCAGCTGAAGCTGCTATAAATAATTACCTATTCAACTCTTAAAGGAGGGCATTTCTGAACACTGACCTATATTATCCAGTAAGATGACCATGTTGCTCCAGGCGTTGAGGTGCTTTGGCTTTAGGAGGGTGGCATTTCTCCAGGCATTCAGTGCCATCTGGTGTTGTCCCATGTCCAGGTACTGTAACACAGAAATACATGTACAACTTACAGTAAGGCCTTTTATTCCATGAATATACATAGAATTTGAATGAAATGAACAAAAACTTATGACAATGATTATACACTTAACCATGAACAAAGACAGAATAAACATGTCCTCCCACTCTTGCTCCTCTATCTCTTCTGGACACTGACAGAAAGCTTGAAGAGCTACCCCTGGCTCTCATCTCTTATATTGACCCTGTTCTACCACCACTGGTCAGTGACAACCGCTGGGATTTGTCTATGACCAGGTCGTTAATCATACAACTGTCTCACAGTTTTCTGTTGACCAGTGACAACTTGCCCAACTGTTCACAAGATAACATGGAGCTGGTCACACACTCACCAGGTTACCAAGGTTGTAGTAACAGTCGGGGTACTTCCTGCGGTGTCTCAGGGCCTCGTGATAACTCTGCTCCGCCTCTTTTGGCTTCTTGAGGGCCGCCTGGACAATGCCAAGGTTCATCCACGCTGCAGCAAAATCTGGTCTACAGGTAAAAAGCATACATTTGTCAAATGGTAGAAATATTTTCTTGCTGTAAATACGTGAATTAGTTAATGACTTAAACTTAAAAAAACTTTAAAAAATTATTATGATGTAAAAATATCAAATCAATGAATCCTTTATTTCTATTCTTAGATTTTCATTGCTCAGTTGTGTAGGTAAACATTTTGCATGATTAAATCTTGTTCTATAAAGAATGATTTACACAAAAAAATCATTTAAAAACACTCTTCAACCTGTACAATTAAAATTTTTTAAATTATTAAAATACAGTCGCATCTGCTGTTACGGCAACCTTTAATCAGCGGCCACTCGCCATGAGCGGCCAGTTTCAATCCCGCCCGTTTAGTTTTTCACTATATTTTAACTCATTTAAGCGGCCACCTGTCTAACGCGGCCAGCGGCCAGTGTTTTTAGGTCCCGTGCTTTGAACATGCCTGTTTTCAATGGCCATTTTGTCTGTTTTGTCACATGACTTCTGACTCCGACATGTGACCCCGTATTGAAAAAATGCAAACTTAGACAGCTGATAATGAGTTAATGACAAATAATTGAGTGTGTTATTTGAATTCTGCTAACTAAAGATTTAATGAGATAATTGATTATAACACGTTTTGTGTTTTTATATACTCAATTCAGTACAAAGTTATTAAATGGCCAGTCTTGCTCTTAACAGCTTAACGTGTACCGCAATTTGCCAAATATAACACCCCCCTTTTTTTCTAGAAATTTTCTTTGTGAGAAAAGGGTGCGTATTAAACACCCCAATAGAATTTTGACACATTGTTTTGACAGGTAAAACATTGGCTATCGTAGTTCCGTACATAGCCTTTATACGGAAATGCGACGTTTGGTTGTTTACCGTATTTAAACAATTGAAAATTATTGTTTGGGCTTATTTAGCAGAAAATGTTTTGCTCTTGATCCGTTTATAGATAAATTGAATTAAAACGGCTATTTAAAATTAATATAAACTGTTTATTCAGCAATCCAAGCTATGCATTCACCATTTCCTTGTATGCGGCCATTACAGAATTACAGATGTTTTTAATACATCTGTGCAATAGAGCCAAATGAACATACTCGGTGTTTTTTCTTCATTAATTTGAAACCTGGAATAAGAGGCCACCTGTCTTAAGCCGCCAATTTGTCATTGTCCCACAAATGGCCTCTAAAAACAGGTGGAACTGTACATCTTAGTGTGTCTACATTAACTCTGCTAGAGGGATATCCACCTGATTTCCACAGCTTTCCGCAGCAGCTGTTCGGCTTCCTCATTCTTCCCTTGATCCTTCAGTAAGTTACCAAGGTTATTCATTGCCTGGTCGTACTCGGGATTCAGGCTGAAACATTTAAAGTATTCATATAAAGGTCTCAATTTAAAGTGGTCATATAATTTAAAAGTGTCTATATGAAGTCTCAATACAGAAGTCTGACTTAAAGTCTCCAATAAAGATCTCCATATTAAGCTTTATAACCTTTACCTTTGACTCTATCATTAAATTATTATGAGCATCAAATGTAAATAACAATGGTGCCTGGAATAATTATAAGTTACAACAATTTTGAAGATTACAGCATAGAGATAAAGGTTTTCATGAACCAACCTAGACTTTGTCAGGTAGCTAATAGAATGGTCTCTTTACAAAACAAAATTTACTCCAAGACTCCAAAACACTTTAATCATAAGATTGAAAGGCATATTTACTTGGAGATTTTCTTTACCAAACCTGTCAGCTACCCTACATTTGTTATCACGCTTTTCTATAACATACCTGATAGCCAGTCTGTATTTAGAGATGGCCTTTTCTATGTTGCCCAGATCTGAATTGAGTTTCCCAATGTTGTAGTGTACCTAAGAGATTAAACAGAAATTTTTTTGGGAAAACCAGTTTTAAATAGAATATGTAATACATGTACTCTGAATTCAGAACAACTTGTGAGAAGTATGTCGAAAGACTTGTCATCAACTGTAAACATAGTTGCAAAATTCAGATTGACATACAGTCCCATAGACCTTCAGATTTAAACATTCAAAGCTTGCTATCTACTGCACACAAAATCTTACTCTTCTGTGTTTCTCATTATTACAGCTCTGTTAATCTACCTTTAGTTAGCATTTAGTGGATAAGATTTTGCACCAGCTGTTAACAGACTTATCTGTGTTTGTTATTGTTACAGTACTGTAAACATACCATAGCATGAAGTGAACATTTTGCACATGCTATAAACATATAAATGTCATTCTCACACCAGAGGTCGTGCTACACAAGCTTCGCTTACACCTCTGTCAACGCCCGATGTACAAGATTCTTGTACAAACTTATACGATGGGCAAAATGTATTTAAATTCTATGTAGTTATTCCTTTTATCTATGAATATGATTATAAATAACTAAATTTAAATCTTTAACGCCTTCATTTATTTTTATTTCAACGTTACTGTAAGAACTATTTTGCGGAGGTAAAAATTAAAATATGATCACATAATCTAGTTTGAAAGATGTTTGAAAAATCAGTTTCTGTACGCTACCGATTCATCGATGATTTTACATATATCAGCAGCAATGTCATCTCCTGTGATGTTTTTAAACGTGTCCTCAAAGTCTTCGACCGTCAATGACTTCCCTTCAAGCTGATTGTACAGAAGAAACGAATCAACAATGACATGTGCTCACCATGCTTGTTTTGATCATGTGACAGACTATTTTTTCTGGCGTTGACAGAGGTGTAAGCGAAGCTTGTGTAGCACAACCTCTGGTGAGAGAATGATATAAATGTATCAATATTTATCAATATTACGGGACTGCAAATCTACCTTGGCATTGAGTGGACATGTTTTAGCACCAGCTGTAAACAGAGACATTTCTGTTTTCCACTCATTACTTCTCTGTATCGATCTGATCATAAAAACAGCCACTAGAAAGAACAGGCAGTAACGAGTGTTCTACAAAGAAAAAAACAGGACAATTTACAGACACAAGCTAACAGAAATATTACTATCTACATTGTCAGTTTTTAAATAAGATTTCATTGCACTTCATGAATAAATTTTAAAGCATAAAAAACAAAAAATAATTTACAAAAATACTTGCCAAGCCTGAAAATTTCTGTTGAAGTTTGCAGATTCCCATGACAACCAAAATACAGAACCCTGCTGTAGAGAGATATAAAACTCGCTCCGCAATAACGAAGCCCACACGGAAAAAAAGATTGGACGCCGGAAGGAAGGGGACGATCAGCAGCGCTAGCGCCATTGTCAGCTGTCTACAAAGGAAACCAATCATTGGTTAGGACGAAAAAAACAACATACAATCTGTCGCAACCAATGGGGAGACAACTCAGACTATTACAACAATCAGAACTTAAGATAAAACAAGAATAAATTAAGACAATATATTTTATATGAATTGCTATAATCAATTTCAAAGTTGTTCAATTTGAGGAAAGACTAAAAAATTAAATACTAGCGTTGCTATGTAGCTTGTGACATTCTAAAAATAAGTGACATTGATAGGATTTGCTGTGGGTCTACAATTGGTGGACACAATTCAGACAATCAGTCAATGCAATCCACTGATTCAGAACCTTGACAAGTCTACTAGACAATTCTTTTCCTTGGTTGTCTACTTACCTCTGTTCCTGACTGATTGGTCCCACACAGGAGGAGTACAGGAAGAAGGCCAGTACCACCCACAGGACAATGACCGCCAACACTCGGGGGTCAGACACTGAGTCTATGGTGGGCACGCTCCCCATCGACCAATCAAAACACAGCCACCAGGGGTTAACTAGGATCCAGCAGTTCAACGCGTACAGATAATTGTAGTTTAATGTCTGAAAAGTCAACAAGCTCTTACAACAAGCTCTTACAACAAGCTCTTACAACAAGGTCAAACAGTGTATCGCATACATATGATGACCTTCATTTCTGTTCTTTTACTTCTTGTGTGTGTTTGCAGACATTCTAATATATAAAACTTGACACTGTCAAGACAATTCTGTTACTAATTCAATTAAAATTGATAGATTTTTAAACCTTTGACATTTCATTTGAGTTACAGACAGGCAACTAAAAGTCATTAATATGGTGACTATCTCAAAGACAGACAAACAGACAAAGCACAATAAGATTCCAGCAAAGCTGGTCCGAATCACCCCTCTAGTGATTGATGGTAATCCAGACATTCATAGCGACATATACAGCAGATACATCCATCTTGAAATATGTTTGTTGGCTTCACATTCACAAAATACTGTAAATTCCTTATATTACGCGAGTACTTAATTCCGCGATCCCGCTGTTTTGTATCAAAACGCGAGAATATAAAATCGCGAACGCGGAACATTTATCAGTATTTCTTATAGTTCCCGACTCTCAGAAAATAATGGCGAGGTTTTAAAATCCGCGAGGCGTGCTTCTCGCCATTTTACGCGGATATAAATTCCTCGCGTTTAATTAGGAATTTACAGTAAGTTAAGTGTAAATATCCACTCACCCTCAGTAAGGTACTATTTACAAATGAATGAGGATTATCGAACACTTGGAACACAGGGGGCGCCGACCCCATCACACGCCACCTGGTGACCAGGATGGCAGCACCGGTTATTGCTAGGAACAGGTGACGGACACACAGACTCTTAAACCACTCGCCCGACAGACTCTGTAAAAGTATATCATGTCTGCTACATGTCATTACTTAATTACAAAACATGTTTCCACAATCGTCCTATCTACTTTCAATTATTTTTTGAAATTGTTTTTTCATGCGAGCTTCTTGTAACTATTCAAAAGCTTGGAAATAGGTCGGTTAAAAAGTATAATATTTATAATAAAATTCATTCTAAAGTGATTCGGGTAAAGAATATTTAAATTTGATTGTTCCAACTTTAATAATTTTATTGTATGCACCTAACAGTAGAAAGTTTAATTAAAGTTATGTACTAGTTAAGTATTTCTCATGAACTTAAATCTAATGACATCACTTGGAAATAGCTAGTAAGTTTATTTCTTGAATACAAATGAGACCTTCAGCTGTAGAATGCCCACACACCTCTATGTATAAATATTTCATATCTTATTCTCTGCTTATCTCAAGGTTTATAAATGTATATAATTATACACACCTGTTTTGTTACACTAGGGGAGGCCTCCTGGTTTTGGTTCTTTGTAGATTTCTTTAATCTCAACAATCTCAATACGTCGACCTGACAGATGATGATGATGTCATAGGCACTACAGATACCCTGCAGACAAGTACACAAGTCTTAGCAAATATTTTATCTGACAGTGTCATACTGAATGAGAAGATCCTAATCTGAGTAGATGCGAGTACTCTTTCTGCAGATTTGTATCAAATATTCAGAATATAATACCACATAGTCTGAATTTTTGTTAAGAAGTTAAACAAGTCTCTCTCTCTCTCTCTGTATCTCTCTGTGTATCTCTCTCTTTCTCTCTCTCTCTCTCCTTACTATGACTGTGATTCCCTGCTCCTTACACAGGACGGACAGTCCACAGAACACCACACTCAGACAGAACCAGGCCATGGAGAACGTCTCCGGACGGTGAAGGCTGGCGGAGGGACGAGACACAGTATCTACATGATAATTGGACATTGAAGGCTGACATATGAGCAGGACACAGTATAAATATACAACAATATAGATAATGTAACTGTTATCATCTTTAAATTTATAAGTTGCCCTTTCAACACTGGGCATCATTTCTGTGTTCAGGTCTAAAAACTACTGTGAGTGTCTTGGGATTATTTTGTCCATGTTACCTTGACAACAAGATCTGACATAGCTCAGGAATGATAGTATAAAGAGTAAGGCACAGAGGAGATCAGCCCTTCCCACGATTCCTGCTACCTGTCAACCCATTAAATCACTGTTTAGTACACATCATTCACTGACACATATACTATACTGAAAAGTGCTACATTGATTTCATAATATTTTGTTCTTTAAATACACTGTGAATATCAATAAACCACAGAATAATCAATTTATTAAATAGATTTATTGTATATTTAACATGATTGTTTAAATCTATTTAATATTATTTTAAAGAAAGAATAAAGCTGGATCATAATTGAAAAGTTTATAGAATAAATTTAACTTACAGATTCTGTGTGGATGGGATGAATGGCAAACAGGATGGCACATGATAAAGAGGCTTTGGGAGCACCAAACAATGGCCGGCCTTCTCTGTCATTATGGTAACCAGCCAAGACCAATGAAAACACAGCAAGCATGAGAACGCTGACCAAGCCGTGCAGAATGATATTTACAACATGGAATGACATGGGATAGGGTCCACCTGATAGGAAATAGTTCCATCTACAACAAGATGGGAATGGTTTTCTACATGGAGAAGGCTTCAACTCGACAACTGATAGCAAAACATCCTAGTATTATCTATATTATAAATGACTCATAATTTGTTGTGAAGATATCTACAAGGTTCTAATGAGTATTCTCTTTGCCATTAATTTTGATAAAGTTGATGTTAATAATTAGACCTTAAGTTCTTAAGACTTTCAACTTCTAGCTTTTTGTTAATTTTTTTTTCCAAATACCGGCCCATAAATTGATACAATTGAACATAAGTCCTTTCAAACATCTTTCCAGTATCTTACAAACTTGATAAAACAAACTTAGAACGAGATATGATTTTCCATCATTTAACTGCTTGTTTCCACACAATGGATCAAATTGATGTATATTTCATCACAATCATGGGAGATTTTTACATTGTAAGTATTTTTAAGCATGATCACTGTACCCAAGTTTTACAACATGTATTAATTAGATCCCCACCTGAACGTTAACACTGTGAGGGGACGGTAGGATTTATGACTTGTCTTGGAGTCCAACTTGCTCCCCCAGAAATCATGGACAAACAAATCGGACAGAGGCGTTTCTGGCTTGAGATCATTATTGGACAAAATGGCTTCACTGTCGTCGAACACAAAATCTCCCTGGTAACTGTTCACGAAACATGCCACCGCAAAGACAAAGACCACCCCCGCTGCTGAGGTGACAGAGACGCTAGGCAGGGGAAGACAACTGTCCCACTCCTTCCTGTAGGGGACATCACTCTTGTGGTATCCGTTTAGCTTGCTGCTGCTAGTGTGGCCATTCTGTCTCAGTCTGTTCATGTTTTCGGTTACTCATCCTGAAAGTTTGTAAGATATGTAATGACTAAATTCATTAAAATTTTATATTAAAATGTACTGAAAAGAATTTAAAAAACTACAATTAATATCAGACATTCATCCCAAGCATGATTCTTAAACTAAATAACCCTTACTACATTATTCAGTTACTGACACTTCATTTCGATCTTCATAAGCAGGGGCAATGATATAAAGATCAACAGTTACTATTTTTATATGAGTATAAGAGTACTATTCCTAAGAGTATTAGTATAGATGCTATACAGGTACACTATACAGGTACACTATACAGGTACCCTATACAGGTACACTACCTGTACACTGGGACAACACATATCAACAAATTACAGGTAATTTCACTATGTCCAGAATTATCAGCATGACAACACATGATGAATATTTCCACACATTTCATTAATAAATGTATATTATCCCCGTCAGATTTGTATTGAAAAAAAAAAATTGTCATTTACGTACAGCACATCAAATTAACATTCCAACTAGAAGTTGCAAGCAATCAGAATTCATGATGGTTTATAGAGAGTGTAATGTGATGTAACATTACAGACATACATACACGCACAAACACATGTCTGTCATTGATTTCCCGTCACACAGGTATATCAATCACCTTACACACCTGTGACACACCTATGTATTCTGTGCCAGGTGAAAATATTTCTATCACCCATACATAACTTCATGTCCTGAGTTTTATAGTTCAAAATTCAAGAGTTTATGAACCTTTTCACAACTAAATCATTTATCAAACTTGATATGTCATATCAGGTGGGATTTTAGATTCTTTTCAGACACCTTTATTTTTACATGCAATTTTAAAATTAGCATATTTATCTTTTTAGTTACCAGCAAACCTAGCAGTACATTGCACCTAAATCTCTTTGAAGAGGAAGGAGTTCTATTGATTTGACACTACTGTGCATGACTCAACATTCTTCGACTAAGTGGTAATCCAAAAACATTGCTAGCTAGTACATGAATTTGATATCAAATTTTATCATATTTTATTCTTTGAAATGATATATCCTAAAGGATTGTCTTATTAACAGTATATACAGGAACATACTTCAATATATGAGGCAAGATATTGAAGCCTATAGCAATTAAAGGACTAAATTTGATATGTAGAATTTTACCCCCACCCCAGCTCTAAGAACACCTGGCTATTGATTTAAAGATACATAAATGTTTCATATGGCAGTAAAGTACATCTAAACATGCTAAATGTTAATTGTAATTTAAAATTACATATATATATTCTTAAGACACCAATTAATTGTTCTGGAAGAAAAAAAAAACATGTGGGGCAAAGGGGACATATAAATTACTTTAAACATATAGTAAAAATGGCCTTGAATAAGATACCTGCAGTATTTACTGTTAATATTCACGAACACAGCGACAACGTACAAAAAATTGATCAACATGAACCTGTCCCAGGTAATTCCTTTATCACAATGCACTCTGACCGATAGATAGGATTAACCAGACATGCTCCCACTAACAATAAATCGATGGGCTCCATGAAATCTCTGGATAGTATAACACATACCCCAGTCTTATTGCTATACCTACCCCCAATTACTACAGCACCGGCAGATTCAAAACACACAAAGCCATCTGTCTCTGCTTAGCTATCCTGTATTCAATATGCGTTTTTTATTATGTTCAACTAAATACACGCTGAGAAACCCCTGTTCTGTCTTTCGTTCACCCAGAGCCTCTCTGTTATAATACAGGACAATCCCTGTGTGTCAAGATTTCTCCATGACAAAAGAAATCCACTGTCTCTGCCGTCGACAATATATCCCAGCTACCCCTGTCACTTTTTTATGCACCACAGTAATTCATTGAAAAAAAAAATTCCCAATATAATGATTTACAAATGCAAATTGAATTCCACTTTGACAAAAGAGCTAGAACTTGCTTTTGATTGGGCTTGAATGGAGGGCTGGTCAAGGCATTCTATGGACACGGTCGATTGACGACCGGTGTTTGTTTTGCGTAATAATGCCCAGTGGAACCTGTCGGGGCTCTATTTTTAAACCTGGAATACATTATGCCGGTTTTTAAATCCCTTTCTGTTTACAGTTCACCTCCCCCATTATACCAGACAAATCTCACTGATCAAAATTACACAAAGCACATGATCACTGGGCCTTTCATCAGAATGTTTCACAATGAAAGAGACGAAAATCCATGCACAGATGATAATAAGACAGCAAATAAAACTTTAAAATTCCCTCGTATACAAAACTATTGCTCATTGAATTTAGTAGACACTGTTTTAGTATTGACAGTTCAGAGCTAATAAATTGAGAGTAAAAAAGACGCGAGTTTAATCCTTTTCACATTTATTTAACAACTTTTTTAAATGTACTGGGTTATTATAATTATGTCTTTGTCATCATTAAAAACATTTTTAATTAACACTTCTAAATTAGATTTGCTAGGTTGTACATGTATTGTTATTTTTGTTACAAGGGTTTCTTTATCTAAAATGTCCAATCTGTGGTGACAGTGTAAATTAAAATATAATACATAAGTTAACAATATACTGTATATAGGGAAATATTCACCTGTTTTATATATTTTTCCATTGTTGTCAGCGGGCGAATTTAAAGACAAGGCAAATTTCATTGTCACATGAACTATCTCTCTTTTAACACACCTATGTCTGCAAGGGCAAATTCAAGACAAAGTGAAAGTGTTTGCAGGTGTAGAAGGGCGAAAATTACACGAGGTGAAAAAAACCCTGTATACATACAGTGGATCTACTAATCCTAAGCTAGTCTCTTTCTTATAGTCTGTCCCAAGATATTTATGTCACACATTTGGACAATTTTTAATGAAAATACACATACCTGTGAAAGAAGTGCAATTGAAATCGATGAAAAGGAAAATATCAAAGATAACTTCATTCACACGTTGTTATTTTTGACTCGGAAAATTTCACTGGAACGAAAACAAATTTCTTATGGAGACTTATAAAGTATTGTTATACATGTATGACTTAAAACAAAATCTCCATAGACATCAAATTTTTAAGCCGTGCATTAAAACCTGACAAGCTAGAGGGGGTGTTTCAAAAGAGAAATCTTCGGATTTTTTCATACCATTGAATGAACATAAATTGAACCCAGAGGTATTTACAAATACATGTATTAAAAAATTAAAGAAAATGTGTGGCATAAATATCTTGGGACAGACTATAGTAAACAAAAAAAAAGGAGGCCCATGGGGCCACATCGCTCACCTGAGCAACAATGACTTTATATGGGCGTTCAAAGGATATTGTGCCAAATGGCCCCTCCGTAGAATAACAAAAAATAAATATTGTAAAGTATTGAATTTTACAATTATTTTTGCATACACTTTATCTTTGACATTGTACCTTTATGGAATACCATTTTTACCAAAAATAAGAAAATCCTATGCAAGATATAAAACT
>WFKH01010211.1:57635797-57648377 GCA_016163765.1 Magallana hongkongensis | reverse complement strand
TTTGATGCCGGCGAAGTGACCGATGATCGAAATACGCCACAATACGGATTTTACAATATTTGTTTGACTTTTACATAGCGTCTTAGATATCCGGTATTTGTTTTGCTCTATGTAAAAGTGTTAAGAAATGGTAGAAAAGAACAACTATCTCTATAGTCTTTTTTTAAGGTGTATTCAAACGGAAGACATTTTGTTGCTCGCAACAAGCGTCTAGTTATCATTATTATTTTTAAAATTTTAAACAACACGTTCAAGGTACACGTGTTTTAGATTTGTACAAAATAACACATACTCGGTATTTTTATGTTGTTATTCAAAATTACGGAAACATTTATTATAATTAACCCAAACATTTTTGCTGTAATCGATTGTATTACATTTGCAAGTACATGTAATTAGAAATTTTATTTGATTACTTGAAAAAAAAACGATAACTCAGTAACGATTAGTTTATGTCTGGCTAAAGATCAAGCTCTCGTTAATAAAAGACATACATTATAACATTCCTGATAATAATGAAAGCGCACGAAAATAACTCAATGTGAATAATCATGACGTGAGAGTTACCTTACGAAGACATCTATTAATTGTATCAGCATAATATTGACTGCAATAATAAAATATTTAATTCTTTTGTATTATTTTTTATTGAACCTTCATTAAAACAAACTGAAAAAATACGTTCATGGTTTTATTGTTTTTCATGCCTATGATCAATAAATTAATAATTGAATCGCAGACACTGAGGCAGCTGTGTATACTTAAACACATGTGTTTAAAAGAAACATGTTACATAAAATAAAAAATATAAAAACAGTAAAACGTTTAAAAGCTTGATTGACTACTACTAGGTAAGAAAACTTTGGCAATAATCTAATATTAAACGCGTCCGTTTGATAGTCTAGATCCGCCAATCTCTCTCGAACATAATGCTGAAACGAAAATATCATAATGCAATGTGTCCTCGTCAAAACATCCGCGATGGCGGCGGAAAGGAAAACGTTTGGAAAATGTGTACCTTTTAATTGTCCAATATGTTTAAAGCCGATAAGAAAACCGAAATGTCTTCCCTGTTTTCATGCATTCTGTGAACCATGCCTGCAATCCTATATAACTAGGGCTTCCATTGGAAAAGAAGAAGCGAGATTTGAATTCAGTTGTCTGGTATGTAAGCGAATGACAGGGTGTCCTAAGCAGGATGTCCCCATGGAGGAATGGGCTAAACATTTCCCCGCCCATATATTCCTCTACTCACCTAACTTATTGATGGATGAAAATCCGTTTAAATCTGTTTAAAATATTGCTGATGGTTGTAGTTACCAGTCTTTTGACAAACGTTTGAAATCCCATTCTGGATTTTTTTTTTTTATCAATGACTATTCCAAAGAGTGCGTTCTTTATGATGGAATCATATGTTATGTCTACAGGCTTTTGACGGTAATAATTCAAATGCTGAAAAATTGTTTGGTGTGTTAAATTAACGTTCAATAAAATGCATCTGCGAACTTGAGTGTTCTTACAAACAATCATGCATGATCTTGAACATTTTTTTACTTTCACTGGTTTAAATATGACAAGTGATTGACGGATATATCTATATGCCCTACTTATATTCGACGACGCTACCCTACTACATACCTCGGCATTTCATATTATGTGTTACACAAACCGCATTCCATATTACATGTAGTTCTTTTAGAATCAATTTTCAATGTATGAAAGTTTTGTGTAACAGTGAGTGTTTGACATAATTGCTTAAAGGCTAAAAATGAATATTTTTTCTCAGGATTTTTTTTCAAAGTAAGATTTTTGTTAAAATATAAGTTACGAACTGGAATTACAATAATGTCTCGATATTAAATAGCTTAATAGAGAAATGAAAGTGCAATATTGATATTGCGCAGCAATGTTAAGGCGTCCCGAAGCTAAAATACAGCCTGAAAACGATCTCATTTGAATCATCGCAAAAATAATTTGACCGGGAGTATTTCTTAAACTCTTTATTACATTTATTGACAACGGTGTTGAACATTATATTTGATGCATTTTTGTGACTTCATATGAAGTTTGTAATTACGTGACGGGCGAATCCTTACATTGCAAATGATTTAAATAAATTGCATCGGCGCAGGTGATTAAAGCCATTAAATCATTAATATTTTTAAGAAACATCCTTTGTTATATCATATACTTCTTGCTTGTATGGGCTAGAAATACATATTTTGTTTATCAAAGATATTGTTGAAACATTCCACAAAATCATCAAAATAAGGCACATTTTTACTAATCAAGAGCGATTTACAAAAATAGGGGTAAATCTGTAGGTTTTCCAAGCACGATTCACATGGGTACTTATATTCTCTAACAATTTAACGTAAAATATTTTAAAATTGTATTGATCTTTCACCTGCGCCAAGCTTGTTTTTACAAGCATTCAAATTTCTTCTTTCAGTTGTTTACACATAGCAGGGAGAGTCTCCAAACCACATCATGTAAGATTTCCAATTTCACTAACCAGTATCACAACTTTTAAGAAAAAAAGTTTTTATCTTAAATTTAATTTAAAAACAGTTGTTCTGTTTTGTTGTTAAGAAGTTAGTGAAGGATTTTTGGCCATCTCAAGTTAAGAATATATACAACAAGAGGCCCATGGGCCACATCGCTCACCTGAGGAACAATAGGTATGATAAAATCAGCTTAATGAAGTCATAATACAAACTATCTGGACAATGTAGTATAATACATGTAGATCATGTATAAATAAAAATCAAATTTTCCACTGGATATTCTTATGTTTATTATCATTATTCCCTTTTCTAACAGGATGATTTTATAGTTATATCACATGTTGAGTATTGCAGCTCTCAAAAATATCCTAAACAATTGTTTATATATGGGATATAAACCTACATCAAACTCTGAATCCCTTGTGAAACCCAATCGTCCAGGAATCATCCAGAAGCCAACGTCTAAACAATATTAAATAATCACCTGGCTGATTAGTTTCTGAGAAGAAGATTTTTAAAGATTTACTCTTAATATTCCTATGTAAAAATTCCTCCCCCATTGTGGCCCCACTCTACCCCCAGGAATCATGATTTTTACAACTTTGAATCTACACAACCTGAGGATGCTTCCAAAGAAGTTTCAGCTTTCCTGGCTTATTAGTTTCTGAGAAGACGATTTTTTAAGATTCACTCTATATATTTCTATGTAGAAATTCGATCCCCAATTGTGGCCTCACTCTACCCCTGGGGGTAGTGATTTTCACAACTTTAAATATACACTACCTGAGAATGCTTCCACACAAGTTTCAGCTTTCCTGGCTGATTAGTTTCTGAAAAGAAGATTTTTAATAATTTACTCTATATATTCCTATGTAAAAAGTCGACCCACCCATTGTGGCCCTGCCCTACCCTCGGGAGTCATGATTTTTACAACTCTGAATCCACACTACCTTAGGATGCTTCCACATAAGTTTCAGCTCTTCTGGCAAAATGGTTCTTGAGAAGAAGATTTTTAAAGATTTACTCTATATATTCCTATGCTAAAAATCCACCCCCATTGTGGCCCCACCCTGCCACCAAAGGGTCATGATTTTCACAACTTTGAATCTACACTACCTGAGGATGCTCCCACATAAGTTTCAGCTTTTCTGTCCAAATGGCTCTTGAGAAGAAGATTTTTAAAAATTTACTCTATATATTCCTATTTATAAATTCGACCCCCCCCCATTTGTGGCCCCACCCTACCCCCGGGGGTCATGATATTCACAAATTTGAATCTACACTACCATAGGATGCCTCCACATAGGTTTCAGCTTTCCTGGCCTAACGGTTTTTGAGAAGAAGATTTTTAACGATTTACTCTATATATTCCTATTTATAAATTCGACCCCCCATTGTGGCCCCACCCTACCCCCGGTGTCATGATTTTCACAACTTTGAATCTACACTACCTGAGGATGCTTCCAAAGAAGTTTCAGCTTTCCTGGCCAAATGGTTCTTGAGAAGAAGATTTTTGAAAATTTCTCGAAGATTTTCATTAATTTCTAATTATCTCCCCTTGTAAGAGGGCTTGGTCCTTAATTTTCACAACTTTGAATTTCCTTAGACTAAGGATGCTTTGTGCCTTTGTGCCAAGTTTTTTTGAAATTGGTCCAGTGGTTCTTGAGAAGATGTTGAAGATGTGAAAAGTTTACAGACGGACGGACGGACGGACAGACGGACGGACAGACTGACGACATAGAAAATGTGATCAGAATAGCTCACTTGAGCTTTCAGCTCAGGTGAGCTAATAATATAGGATACATTTGCAGAAGAAAGTCAACCTTTCATTTTCTCGTTTCAATCCATCAATCACGGTAATTCACACATTTGAGATTGGAGAAAAAAATTGCGTAAATTACGTGTTTTTATTTTAGCAATGACGAAAAATGGTGTAGTCCAGGTATATATACTGATCAAAATCAGAATAGAAATATTTAAAAATATACTCTTGAATCCGCCGCAGGTTTATACAATCTTGTGTTTATGACTGAATTTACCAGGTTCTTACCAATATATCAATCCACTTATACGATATTTTATTCCACTTTGTTGCAAATAATGAGTAGATGTTAAGAAGAACCAGTGAATAACATTGACCATTGAAAAATAGTTTTTTGATCATTTCATGTAATCGAAAATGTTTTAATCACGTTTAATTTAGTCGTGTAATCGTTTGTAATCGATTAAATTTATTATATGTTATTGGTTAATAATCTATTACGCTTTGAAAAAATAAAGAATGTAAATTATATATCGTGTGTTTATCGTTTGTATATTTGATTAATTGTGAAATTTTATAATTTAATTTTAATTACAAAGTTTTAGGATGTCTGATTCTAGATAAAGTTATAAAGTCACGTCACTCACAAGAAACTTAGTTTTTTATATTGGGGGAGGTTGATTTTTGTCAATTGAAACGTAAAGGGGCAGAAATTTCCATGCAATCTATACAACGCATCTTAAGCTTCAATAATGTTTCGTTGTTTAATTTCTGATAATTAGAGTTAGACTTGAAAAATTGTAACTACAATGTTAACTACAGTTATTTATAGAACAAAAATTGCTTGTTTTAATTAGACGCAGAGTTTTATTTGCTTTATGCGTTAAAAAAAATAATAACGCTGTTTTTCTTAAGAATAATTTTTAAATACATCACTGAGATTTTCTGGTTATTTAAATATTAGAAGGAGGTTAAAGATTTAACCAAGTTAACCAGTGTCCAGTTTATGTATTAAGACGAGCATGATCAGTAAAAATTCCACCCCATCTCTCAAAACAAAGATTTGATTTGAACATATTTTATTGTGTAAATTACACAAAAGGATTGGAAACAAGTTCTTACAACTTACATCTTCCTCTCCTAATGATAATACAATATATACAATTGTCATAGTGATATTACATGTCACTTATAGTTGTTGACTTTATAACAGTAATATTCATAAATATGCATTTTCGAAGTAATTGCGAATATATAGTAAATAGTGTTGATATACAGTATAAAAAAGCCAATAACAAAAATAAAATTAATTATTAAATCTTCCAGACTCTTTAATAAACTTTTGAACTGCTGAAAAAATAAAGCAGTTTGTATTGTAAGACAAATTGTCACTACCCCAAAGAAGCAAATGTGAATTAATTATAACTGTTTCTTCAAGCCTATTAAAAACAAAGAGATTTAAACATATTATCTATCTCTCTATCTTTTTCGCTCCCGCTCTCTCATGGCCAATTTTGAGGTAGCTCATTAAAGCACTAAATGCATATTTTTTTATGTCGTCAGTCCTATGACACACCAAGGCTGTGCAGACAAACTATCAAACCGTGCGGTATTCAATTTGTCTGCACTGCCTGTGTTATAGGACCGACGACTTCCAAAAATAAACATTCAATATTTATAATTATTTATATTTATTTTGATGCTTTTTATAAAACGTATTTGTGTATCGTCGCTTTAAACCTATTATATACGCTCTTAGTCAGGTATTTAAAACATGGAACAGCCATATTAACATGTTATTCAGTTCGCTTCCGCGACTAAAATATAGTTCCAGAAACTTTGTCGAGAAAAATCTTTTTTTTTTTTAATCAACGATTAGATATGATTTAACAATTATTTTTCATAAGTACATATCAATTTTTTTTTGTAAGTTTGAACGTTTCATTTAATCTTACAAATAATAAAAATATTAAAAACGCGTGATGACGTTTATATTATACCGTATATCCGTTTTTTGCGTGTCACAAAATTTGCGAAAATGGGGAAATATATACTGTAAACGCATGTAATTCCACGTGTCTGAAATTTCAGATTTCCTGTGTTAGTTCCTTTCACGATGTTTTTAATTTCACGGCTCATCGGTTTCAATTTAAATGAAGATTGAAAAACATATATGATATGTAATAAACACATTACCATACATTTACATTATTTTTCTTTGGAATCACGTTAAGTTACTGTCCCAAATCCATTAAAAACTATTAGAAAAATAATTTAAGTATTTTATCGAAGATAATACGCACTATTGTATATTGCGCTCCCGACATATTGAGCCTGAAAATTAGGGGGGGGGGGGTATGTTTAAAAACTGTACGACTTTATAATTAATTAATCTTAAAAGTGAACTGCTCAGTATGCCCGCAGGGTGTACGAGAATCTTTGGAGATGTCCGAAATAATAAGTGGCAATTAGTGCACGTCTTCACAACAATGGCTTCGATAAGGCATTATTATTATACATAATATTTATGCTTGCGTTTTTAAAAGTACTATTAAAACGATAAGGAAGTGGTAATTTAGGCCCCACTCATGCACAAATCTATCAATAGCACATGCAATGGCATACACGAAGATTGCAAATACACAGTGAATATTCACGGTGGCTTAATGTTCACGGAAAATTGTCTGACCGTGAATATAGTGAAATTAAAAACACCGTAATGTTTTCCATGTCTACAGTAACATTTTAATTTGCGTTAGTCATTTTTTGCGATTTAAAAAAATATTTCAGGATATTATTTTTGCGTATTCTGTAGTTTTCGATGAAAAAGAGATCGTGCTAATGCGTCGTGAAAAGGCTAAGTGTGTTCTCAGTAAATTCAATGTCGAAGATTTTCAATGCAAACATAAGAGAAAATCTACATTGAATTTGAATATACTAATTTTAACATGTATTCTTTATACAGAATACAATAATGAAAATGAAAAATGGATATCATAAAGATAAAATCCTGATAATGTGTATAAATGGTATTAAAACAACTGAAAAAATGCATTTATGGTTTCATTGTTTTTTATGCCTATGATCAGTAAAGTATATTCAATCACAGACTCTGAGGCAGCTGTAAATCGTGCGTTCAAAAAAACCGTGTTACATAAAATATGCAAAATAAGAACAGTAACACGATTAAAAGCTTGATTGACTTTAAAAAGGTAGGAAAACTTCTGTAAAGATCTAATATTAAACGCCTCCGTTTGATAGTCTTGATCCGCCAATCTCTCTCGAATGTAATGCTAAAACGAAAGTACCATAATGCAATGTGTCCTCGTCAAAACATCCACGATGGCGGCGGAAAGGAAAACCGTTGGTAAATGTGTACCTTTTTATTGTCCAATATGTTTGGAGCCGATAAGAAAACCAAAATATCTTCCTTGTTCTCATACTTTCTGTGAACCATGCCTGCAATCCTATATAACCAGAGCTTCTATTGGAGAAGAAAAAGCGAGTTTTGAATTCAGCTGTCCGGTATGTAGACGAATGACGGGGTGCCCAAAGCAGGATGTCCCCGTGGAGGAATGGGCTAAACATTTCACCGCCCATACGTTCCTTAACTCACTAAACTTATTGATGGGTGATAAACCTGATGACAACCCGTGTGCCGTGTGTTTACGTGATCACAAACAGGTTAAGGCAGAAAATTGGTGCCGCGAATGTCAGGAGTTTATATGCGCGTTTTGTACAGGCCAACACCGAATTTTTGTCAGCCTTCAAAATCACAAAATATCAGAAATGACTGCAATGCATGACGAAAAGGAAAATATGCAAGTTCCAGACTTAGACGAGCCATGCTGTTCGCATATGGGTAAATTAATGGAAGTATTTTGTTTGGATCATGACAAACTTTGTTGCAGCATTTGCTTTGCGACCAAGCATAGGCACTGCGAGCGTGTTGAAACATTAGAAGAAATAATAAAAGAAATTTCAGAGACAAATGTTGACTGGAATATCGGTGTTCTCAATAAAATAGCTAAGGTAACTGAAGGATTGATAGAACAAAAAGAACTTACAATTAAAGAAACTAACGCAAGAAAGGACACAATCCTGACCAATGTTTATAATGAAATTGAAAATCTTAAATCCCGGCTTGATGAATGTCAGCAACAGTTTGAGAAGTCATTTATAAAATCACATGAAGAAAATGAAGAGAAGCTAAAGCAATGTGTCTTTGATTTAAAGCAATTCTTGCTGACTGTCAAAAACGGCGAAGCTCTCCTTTCTGCTATCCAACAGAGAGGTTCAGCAAGACAAGCTTTTATAGCTGCCATGAAAACAATCTCTCAAGTAGAAGAAGAGTTTGAACAATTTAAAACAATTTATTCAAAAGATGAAGAAATTCAGTACGAACATGACCACATGACTATACTGAAACAAATGTTTGAGGAAGACAAGATAAAAGATGTCACAATGGTTGCAAAACCAACTGAGATCATTTGGAGTTTTTCGAGGCATTTACCATCTTTTAGGACCCTACAATCAGGTGAAGAAGACGAACACACTTCGACATTGTTTAAAAATATGTATGATCTAAATGCTCTAAAGGTGGAGAAAAGGTTTGAGTTTCAGATACCCGGATCACCTCAGCAATGTGTTTTTGTAAATAAAGAAACACTTATATTTGCCTGTTCAGCACCCTACTCGCTTAAAGCTTTTCATCCTGACGGAACGGAGATTGAATTTGATAATCCAGTGGAACTGAATAGCAAACCTTGCCTCTGTACTGGTTCTACCAGAAACATGTTGTTTATCAGTTGTCTGTCCTTCATTTACAAGTTGAAGATTAGAAATAGGAAAAAGAATGTAATTGTCGCTACTTGTTTTGCAGAATTCAGCGTCAAAGAAAGCTTTGATGCTTTTTGCGTCGATGAAAACCAAAACAAAATTATAGTTGCAACAAAGGCTAAGATCACAATATTCACACTTGATCCTGTTTTACAAATACAAACAGAAATGATACAGGGTCCAGAAATCGACTCTCTGCCGTCGCAGTGTTTAACACAAGACCGACTTGTTGGAATGAAGGAAGACGAGGCCATTTGTTTCTCTCTGTCTGGTCAGCAAATGTTTCGGTATAAAAATCCTGACTTTAAAAACTTCAAGTCTGTATCCTTTGACCCTTTAAAAAATGTATACGCAGTTTTTTCAACACCAAAGAAATGTTTTCCATTTCATTCAGGCAATAAATTGTGTAATCACTGTTTTAATAATCCTGAAGCATACAAGGACAAAGGCGGAATGTTTTATATATTGGCTGATGGGAGTAATGGCCGATCGCTAATTCCAGACTACCCAAACGCCCTGTTTTTGTTCTTGGATAAAACTTCCGAACAATTTATTCTTTCTGATGGACGAAAATGTACAGTCTACAGGCTCTTGATTTAAGTTATTAAATGATGTTTTTCTTTATTGCATTACCGCGGTACTATCTCTTGACATCATTTAGCAATAGTTATAGACATTTATAAATTTTTGTTGTTTGAGAAAATATGCGCATTGTAGCGTAATGTTATTTGAATGACTAGCATTAAATTTTTTTTAACATACAATGATACATCGGTAACATATTATTACTTATTAGGTTAGTTACTGACTCACTACGGAAATATATTGGGTTGATCAATCTCATAGATGGTGAGGCGAAGTGTTTTGTTTTCCCGAGGACTATCAAGCGACATATTCATTCACAAATAGCGGTGATCTATGCAAAGCCATGTACAAGATGCCTTACATCTTGTCCAATTTAACTCATTTAAACTCTTTAAAATTATCAATCCCACCTTTCAAATACTCTTTCAAAATCTTCGCTTTACCCATGTTACTTACAATGTTTTGTTGCTATTCAATTTTAAACATTTTCTCCCTTTCCTCTGCAGAGATTTGAGCAAATGTTGACGCTGCCATTTTGTTCTGCTCCAGACACAACAATGTGACGTCAATATTCAAAGGGCAACTACTCTTATTTAAAAATAATTCCAAAGGGCAACTACTCTTAATATTTTAAGAACTTACTGAACACGATTTCTGTGTTAAATAATATGAAATGTCGAGATGAGTAGGCGAGGCAGCGGCCAATGACGGCCATATTTCCTAATATTAATCCTCACAGAACCTACATAGAGATATATGAGGCAATCACGTGCCATGTTTAAACCAATGAAAGTGTGGCATTTCAGTCCGAGGGAAAACAATTGTGTATAATTGTTGACTACAAACATCGGTCAGATAACTGGACATGGTAACGTACATATTTTTTTATTTTTTTTCTATATTTTCAGTAGGTCCCGCGGAGCACTGGAAAATTTTGATGTCTGGACTATATTTGTTACTATAAATTAATATCTTATTAAGCAAATAAAAAAAAACCCATTAACAGAGGGTAAAGATGTAAAAATGGCATTTTAATGCTTATTTGAGAACATGTTGTGAGTAATGTGCACAACTTGGGGTTTCCAGGGTGGAATATATTATTGAACATAATTGTCATTTTTCAAAAGAAAGAAAAACATTCATGGAGAAACGCATATTTTTAGAGCGTTTCCATGGTTAAATTATCAGGAATGCCTAATTTTGACTTTATAGAGTCTCTGCATTTTTTAAAAACATAATTTCACTCTATTTAAAATTTGCAATAATAAATGAACTATATTTTTTTGTTAGAAATATTTAAATCGAAAGAAACGGGGATTCTTACAAACCATCATTATTATAAAGATTCGTTTCTTAATTTTTTTTTAATTATAATAAATAACAATAAGTGTTAAAATCTCGATAACTATGATAGCAATTTTTCTAGAACTGTTCTATCTAATCATACAGCTTTTTGTTTAAAGTCATAAGTTACACTAAAATTGACCTTAAATCTTTAACAAAATTTATTATTATAAGTATGATTAATAGATTTTTATTGGGCATTGTAGCAACCTCTAATGGTACACTGTCCACTAATGATATAATGTTGCATTAGTGGTCAGGATGTTGACCACTAATGATATAAATTTATCATTAACGAACAACGAACAACCTAACCGTCCGCTAATGATATAAATTCAGATTTAAAAAATCTTAACCTCTAATGATATGAGAAAAAAAGTGTAAAATAAGTACTACCTTGACCACTAATGATATATACATTAGCATACATTTCCAATTGCATTAGTGGATGGATTTGCAACCTTTATATATTTAAGGAATGAATTTAATTTTGACGTATGTTATACGATATAACATAACTTGGGGCAGTTTACGCTTTATAAACCGCGAAGCGGTTTATAAAAAAGCGTAAATTGCCCCAAGTTATGTTATATCGTATAACATACGTCAAAATTAAATTTATTCCTTATAATTTAATACATTTAATAAAACTAACTTTCCGTACCATTTTCATGCTTTTGTTTTAACCGTAAATGACATTTTAAACTACCCGCGCATTAGTACAACATCCTTAGTAACAGGTGACCCAGATTAGAACGAAGCGAGGGTGGCGGCCATATTTGAATTTGGTATTTGGACGCTGGTTCGCGACTTCACAGTTTACTTCTCAAATGTGAAGGGACAGTTGTTAAAAGTTGAATTAGACATAAACTCAGAACAGAGGAAGTGTGAAGATTGCAGAGGCAGGCCTCTTAGGACCGTGGATGCAGCACACGAGGCAAGTTCATGTTCGGAGATCGACTCGGGATTGGGAGCGGTGTGTGAAATGATGAAAATGGATTGTTTGTATTTTATGGTTTTACAGTAAGTACATTAAGAGTGTCGCTCATTTGTTTTCTATGAGCCGTCGAGCTATCTCGATTGTAACTGCTCACAGAGGATTCATATTTAATTACAGTTTATGTTTTAAGTCCCGACATCATTCTTTAACAGTCTAACGTTAGTATAAAGGGGGGGGGGGGTGAAATCTGTTTGCTCGTCAAAGAGGCATCAGAATATTAAAACCACACTAAAACACCATCAAAAACCTAGATAGCTTAAAAGTAAAGCGCTCTGAAAAGAGAGATTTGGGTGCAAATCCCTTTCTGGGTTAAAATCATGAGGTGTTTTGGTAAATAATGCGTTTATTTTTACTATGGTATAAAATTTATTGATATTTTTTTTATTTATCCATAACATACCTTGAAAAAGATTCAATTCCCTCCTCTCATTTTGTGCTTCTTTTCGTAGAAATTCATTAATATTCATAGGCCTACGCATGCATGCATGTGTACATGTAGGGTTTACATGTAAAAAAAAAAGTAGTTCCGGATAGATGTTGTCA
>WFKH01010211.1:57613419-57631014 GCA_016163765.1 Magallana hongkongensis | reverse complement strand
AAAAAAACTTTAGAGCCCTCTTGGCCCTTAATTTGAGGGGCCAGCCCTTTTTTCTTGATATCAAATGAAAGCCCGTGGAAATTAAAACAACTTTTGCATTACATGTTTTAACAAATTATTTACAGGTTAAAAGATATTTTACAAAACGTGTTAAAATTTTGCCAAAAATTGTGTTGCTAATTTTCGACCTCGGGCGAGCTTCGGCGCCTTGCGCATTTTCTACAATGTCAAATACAGAGGATCATCTACAGACATCCATCTACATATTCCTGAAAGTTTCACGTTTTTATTACCATTAGTTTCGGAGGAGTTACGTGGACAAAATGGTCCTTAAAAATTCACAAAATCTTAAAAATCTCAAACCAAAAGTGACGTCATCAGCTCAAAATTTTATATAAGGAAGCACGTTTAATGCTTTATCAGTCCTGTAAATTTGGTGAAAATCGCCCGAATAGTTTTCGAGTTATAGCGCTCGAAAAATGTCAGAGGAAAAATAATAATAATACTAGAGCAAAGCTCGTTGCAAAGCAACGAGTGGGTCTTCCGTTAATGTCGAAAGGAAATCTAGTAGTTCCTGTAGAAGCAGAGTTCTTAAACCAATAACAAGAATAGCTTAAACAAAAAGATATTTAAAAAATCGAATATTTCTTGGTACGACTTAACAAAATCTTTATGATTTTAAGTACGATATAAGAAAAACCTTAACGATTTCAAGAACAACTTAACAACTATAACTTTAAAAAAAATCAGAATGTGTTGAAGTACGACTTAGCAATTATCAAATTATTTTAGAAACGGGTTAACTTGACTTTGAACCGAACACTATTTTCTTAACCAAGTACGTGGAATCAAAATTTCCGGAAAAATCAATTTTCAAACCCAAAAATCTTTGTGATGCATTCTCCGATTTTCAAACGGTTTTCAGTGTTAGATTCAGCTTAGTCATCTCTACGCGTGTACGTTTCTTATTTGATTAAAAAATTCTAATTTCGACGAATTAGATTCTTTTCCAGTTTCGACCGGAAGTGACGGATTTTCATTTCCAGCCTAATTGCAGAGTTAAAATGACAAATGTTTAACCACTTCAAATTTCAAGCCTCTATCTTAAAGCTTTTTTGAAAAACGCCGCGGACAAAATGACTTTTTGAAAATATTGAAAATGACGAAACGTAAAAACGGAAGTGTCACGGAAACTTTAACATCTTTAGGGTATGATAATGTCTCTTAATCTCTGAAAGTTTTTTTTGGAAATTGGTTAAAAACTTTTTGAGTTATAAAGCCAAAAAGGAGTCAGTAAAAAAAAGATTGTCTTTCCTGGGCAGGTTAGGGTCAGACGACACGTTCCTCAATTTTTATAACTTTTTACTGCGACTTTTTACATAAACAAATTACAATTTTTTTCTCCAATCGTAGAAGATCACGGAAAGGGATGAAAACCCAGATTATTTTTATTGAAACTCTTTATTAAGAGGAGATACAAAAAAGATGCTTGAGGAACGTGTCGTCTGACCTTAAGGGCATTAATGACTCAGCATGTTGTATAGTGCATCGTTATATGCATTTGTATTTATATATAGTGTAACAAGAACATAGTTTTGATCATTTAAACCCTTGAAATTACAATTTATGTAACATATGAGAAAAGTATTTTATAATGTAGGTAATAACTTTAAGATGGACCATTACGCGTCTGTGATCTATAAACAAATATAGCTCAATAAATTGTTAAAATTTAAGCTGAGATGCAAGTTTTTTTAATGATATTTAAATGAAAACCCTATAATTATGAACATTATTTTGCATTATTTATGCATGATTTACAAAATATTTACACGTATAATAACTTTGTAGAGGAAAATGTGTCAATAATTTGTGAGTGACTTCAGTGTTCATAAGAGTTAAAGCAATTCTTGACGGCTCACACATTTTCAGAATTTAAAAACTCGGAGGTACATCTAGAGACGTTTACTGGTAACCCTCGAATCCTCATGTCTAAAGACGATTATATTTGGAGAAGATGCGTGGATGTGTATTTGTTTTTAGATTCATTTTATGGGACACATTAAAATTTAAATCTCCCAACGGTCAATCTTTGAATGACAAGGTGTCTATATACAAAATCGATACATTAAACAAAATGGGATGTGATTCAATAAAAGTCCTCTCTATCCTTCTTGCAGGAAATGCGCATGTTTAAACGCCATTAAAATGTCTTATATACACCTAACAAATCTTCCAAGTGTTCACCCCTTAAATCAAAACTCGGAGATACATCTACAGACATTTATTTACTACCTGGTAACCCTCGGATCCTCATGTTTTTAACACGATTAATTTTGGTAAAGATGCGTGGATATGTATTTTTTAAAATTCATTTTATCGTACGCATTAAGATTAAATCTCGCAACGGTCAATCTGTAAAAGACAAGGTGTCTATATACAAAATCCATACATTAAACAAAATGGGATGTGATTCAGTAAAAGTCATCTCTATGCTTCTTGTAGGAAATGTGCATGTTCAAACGCCATTAAAATGTCTTATATACACTTAACAAATCTTCTATGTGTTCAGTCCTATATATTGATAGAATGATTTTAAAAACTCAAAACAAAACGAAAACAAAATTTCTTCTTAATAAGAGCACACTACCGATTGAAATCAATTACCCTTTGGTGAAACCACTAGACAGCAATTGATATTTTGCAGCATGTGTTTAAGTTTAATAATTACTTTTTGTAATGGATATAAGTCTACAGAAAGAGCCTTAAATGTAAACAATTTACATACGTAGAATGGTCATTGTGAAACAAGCCCGAATCGTTGGAATGTTGAGCTCTGGATTGTTCATATCACAGGATATATTTACTTTAAATTTAATGTTAATTTCATCAACATTGTTTTATATATTTGGCAGTCTGTATAAAAAGTTATTTAAGATTATTTTCCTCTGCTGTACGTGCCACATAACATTGGCAACCAAATCATCTTGGCCAAATTAAAGCAAACGAGAAGTGATATCCAGTTGAGGCCTAACCTTTTGCAACCAGGCAAGATCGCAACATCGTTCAAAACAACTTAATAAACGATAAACGGTTTAAATCTTATACTTAAGTGGTTGGATATTAAACATAATTTAAGGGGACTTTCAAATCACGTGATTATATACATGTAAACAATGACCGCAGGGGAATGAATGAGCGCATACCTTGCACTTGTGATTCATGTTGATATGTAAATCAATTGTTTTTGGGTTTAGTTTTTGTAACGCGTTGATATTATAATGTTTAAGCAATAATTTTAACCGTTTGTGATGCCTGATTTGATAAAAACATAAAAATACGATTAGATCGGTACAAATTCGTTGTTATTCATTAATGCTAAAAAAGCTGATTGCACAGTTATAATATGAGCGCATGGATAAATTGTGTAAATGTCTGAAGGATAGAATATTAATATCAGTAAATCCACATTTGTGGATTTGTTCGATTGTTAAAGCTAAATAAGATCGTTTCGGCGTTGAATGGTGCATATGTACATGTATGTACTGTATATTTATTAACATTTTGTTTAACGGAAGTAAAATATTTCTGTTAAAAGGTTGATCAAATATGTGCATTAACAAGACGTAATTTCAGATTCCTTAATGAATTTTGAATTTTTTGACATTAATACACATTTCCGCATGTCGATTTCGCGTTCATACAGAGTACTTGTACATGAAAAGGCAACATTTGGGGCTTTTTTCTTAACTTTCGAAGTACACTAATTTATTGATACTGGCAGTTAATGTTTATTTGATAAGTAGATACAACTGTTATGAACGCATGTTTGTTTCTTTATACTTCTTGTCGACCAATACATGAATTTGTGATTTAGTCATTTTTTTTAGGTTCATGCACAGTTTATAACTCCTGAATATAGTGATGCTTTGACATCAAACTTTCAATGTTTAGTTAATAAAAAACACAAATTATACCTTTGCATCAACTACTGTTTGAAGTTTAAAAGCTTTGCAAGATCAAGCGCATTCGTATAAAACTCTGTCTCGATAGATAATGTTTATCGACACCGCTGTTTGTGCAAAAAGGAAATTAATTTTTATTCTTTAAGATTAAAAAACACAATCTGATTAAAATCAGCTGTTCTGATACGCTACCGAAAGTATTTTTAAAAATTATCTTTGTATAATTTAATTATGTATATAAGGGGTATATATATGTATATTCTTTATTGACTTGTTTCTAATATGTATGGTCATAGAACACCTTGATGAATTTTTGGCATTTGTAATCGTTTAAAAAGTGAAAAATATAAATTTCTATTGATAATAAATTGTTTTTTTTAAGAGACAGTACGACGCATCTTATTAAAAACCGCCTTGACAATTTTTTTCGATCGAGTTCGGTGTTTTTATACTACTCATAATGGAATAAACTTTCAGAAAGTTACAAATTTTTCCATTATATTAATTTAATTATTTCATTAAAATTAATGATCTTGTATAACCCATAAATATGTACATCGGAACTTGTTACGGGGCTCCGCCTTCTATACTATTACGCATGCGTATTTACTTTAAACAAAACACATGTAGGGCTCGCGAAGATTCTCCTGGTCGGGTTTGTTGATAGAACTATACTCCCTACTTCTCCCAGGTAATAATTGTTCAAAGTTTATAAAATGACCACAATTATTTTTTAAGGATGTATTCTGCATTTTTATCACAGGAGTTTTCATTTTGTAAGTGAGGCCCCTTGAGGGGTTATTTGACATATTTATGTCTGTTCATTTTAAAATGAACTGAAATTGGTAAACCATTTATAAATCGTCAAGAAAGTGATGATGTGTTCAGTTTGGATAGTTTCTTTTACTCGTATTCCATGATATCGTAGTCGAACCATGATCTTGTAGTTTTTCAGCACATGTCAATTACTGTCAATCAAAATCCACGTGGTACAAATAAACGATACAAGATTAATCCGGTTTGTACGGCCCTTCAATTTTTGGAAGCTCACATTTACATTAATTAGGTATGTGAAACGGTTTTGCATGTACTTCAACTGTCACAGTCAACGTTATTTCTTATTTCCTAACGATACAATAGGTAAATCTGAAGTTAAGCACACGTGTTTTCAGCTGCAATGTCTCTTTAACTAGTCGTAAGTTTGTCTCTAGAATGAAAAGCTTATTATTTAAAATTTCCAATTGTACTTAAATTCCAATAAGAATAATTATATTATATTTACATTAAATTGGTTTTAAAAAGTGTCGATTGCTTTCTATGCTATTTTGTACAACTTCTGTGAAATAAATTTTTACAATTGCATCCCTGGATTGATATATGAAAATCTAGAATTAAATTGCCTTTTATATAAATTAACATTTAAAGTGTACGTTCATATTTGTTAGAATTTGAATTCTTTTGCCTGTGTATTGTAAAGGCTTTCCTAAAATTTGAATCGTTGTACTTCTTAACCATAACTTTATCCCGGGTACACGTATATATTTAAATGGTGAATGCTGTAACATTCATAATCTAAAATCTACTTTTTAAAGCTATAATTTGATGGCTTATTATGTTGATTAAGTTAGGTGACATTAATTTCAGATTGTTAGATAATCTGCAATAGGAATATGAAAAATAATTACCTTAAATCAATTTATATAACATCACTGAAATGTTTCTCAATTGATTTCTTGTTTTAAAAACATTGCTATGTTTGGATATGACAAAATAAATATTTTGTCTCTACAATTGATTTGAGTTCCCTCTAGTCATTTCGGCTATAATAAATGAAGAAAACCCAAAAATTGGATTTATAGAAAATGAAAACTATAATATGTACTTTATATCTAAACAGAAAATAACTAAATTGCATTGATGAAGAGAATTTTTCAAAGATTCTCGTGGATAAATCAGACTCAGAGTCAATTAAAGTATGCTGATGACCTAGTCATTAGAAGGCTAATTAAAACTATACAACTATAGGACTACAATGTACAATGGGCATTTTTTAATATCATAAGAAGAAACATGTATCTATTGGGTCAAATCAAAAGTTATGCATTGATGAATACTTATAATGAATAAAGATTAGCACAATTTTACGACAAGGTGATTTTAAAATTGAGTTTACTAATATCATGTTTCATTTCACGAGTACGTCAACGTCGGAGAATATCTATCAAACTAGACATTGAAATTGCGACACTGTTTTTGTCATACGTGTACTCTGTGATTAAACGCTAAGAAAGATACAAACAGCGTCGTGATAACTGTAAAATGTAGAAAGTTTTTTAGTATACGCATTTACTGAATTAGAAATGTAAACATGATCTAAAGCAGTACCACCTTCTGTTGTGAAATACTGGACCATCTGAGAGAACCCATGGTTTGTCATGAAAGTTTGTATTGGTCCATTTGACTTCGCATCTTCATTGAAATCTCCTATGAAAATACATGTGTTGCATTGTAAGGTTATCTCGTCTACCAGTGATTTAAGGGCTTGCAGAAACACAGAAATCTTCAATGTTGGTGGCCGATAAACATTTACAATGATGAAGTTTTCTTCCAAAAACTTGACAGCAATGCTCTCAATATTCTGAACTGAACAATGAACAATTTCTTTTGCATCTTCATTTTGCTTGAAATACATAGCGACACCCCCTCCCTTTGATTCATGCAACAATTTGGTATGTTCGCCATCACTATTATACGCTTCTCTTCTTGCTAGATGGTGAAGTTGAAAGCCATCAATTGTTAGATGACATGTATTTTGATCAGGCCACAACCAAGTCTCATTTAAGCATATGACGTCAGCGTCAAGGAAACGTCTGTCGTTTTTCATGTGACTGAAGTTTCTATTCAAGCTTTGGATGTTGTGAAGGATTACTTTTTTTCCGTGAAAAGAGGTGCTTTGTTGATCCTCAAAAACTAGTTTTTGCATATCACCCATGGCTAACTTTACATCCGATTCTGCATATAATTTTCTTGTTAATTTTTCTCTGTTGTCTGTTTCGATGTATAATCCATTTTTTTGATGTAACTCTTGTTAAAGCCACATAAGCTTGACCTGGGGCAAATGTCTTATCCAGATTGACAACGACTTTATCTACTGTCATTCCTTGGACCTTATGAGCTGTGCAGGCCCACGATAGTTTTAACGGAAACTGGTGTCTAACGCATGTGATTGATTTTCTTATAACAATCTCTTCCTGAACTCTTTCAATTAATACCAGGTTTCCATTTTTTGTTTGTTTTCCAGATTTTTCCCCCACATTTTTGCTGTCAAAGACTACGGCTACAGCTGTAATGTTTGTTTTTTGTTCATCTCCATATACGAAATGGGAAATGTAGCCCATGACTCCGTTAACAAGACCATCTTTGACATCACAATTTCTGGTGAGCATTACACGAGCATTTATCGCAAAAAGCAACGAGCTTGATAGACTGTCATTTTTGCTTTGAACAGTTTTATCTGTTAGACAGAGTTTTCCGGTGGTCTTATCCTTTTTATAATCTTTTGCAATTATTTCTTTGAAATCTTCGCATTTGTGCCTTAGCATCCTCAAATTGTATGCATTAACTTCATCGTTTGTTGAGCACACATGGAGAACATCTTCTGGACCTTCCCTGATACATTCACCTACTATATCAAGTGTTTCATTTGCTAGCGGTTCTTCCAAAGTTCGAGTGCGGAGCAGATTTAACGCTGTTGCAAAAGGCACGTCGTCGCGTTGGCGCATTATTTCAGTCAATTCGACTTGATGGAAATCTTGCCAATAGTCTGTTGGATAAAGGGCATTGTCTTTATAAAGTCTTTCGTCTTTTCTTTGTTTTACCGGAGGTAGTTGGAAAAAGTCGCCTACTGCAATGATACTGACACCACCAAACGGCTCTTTGCATTTCTTAATTTGGACTAATCGTTCATGGATATAGTACAGAAGTCGTTTATAAACCATCGAAACTTCGTCAATGACCAGAATTTGTAAGTCTGCAAGTTTCACTCTAATTTCACTTAAAGTTTGTTCCTTTAATGGTTCGTATGGAAGTGGCAAATATTTTGTCAATGAAAATACACTATGAATTGTACAGCCACCAATGTTGAAGGACGCTGTGCCGGTGAATGCTGTAAGCAAAACTGATAAAGCATCTGGTGATGACATAGTTCTAGCGAATAAGCGAGATGCTTCAAAATTAATTGCCTTAATAAGTTGATTTTTCTCTGTGCCTGCACCTCCAGTTATAAAAATATGGAACGCCTTTGGCTTCGGATTGTCATTCACAATTTTTCTTAAACACCAATCTCGCACATAGTAGAAAACTCTTTGTTGGGTTTCATTTAAGCCTTGCATGATGCGTAACATTTCTTCATTTGAGACACTACTTTGTTGAACTTGATATATAATATCCGCTTTAGTCGATTCATGTTCAATATCTGGAATAGTGTCTGCAACATCGTCAGTATTTAGCTCTGAAGTCCTTTCCATGATACACTCATTCCTACTTACTTCTGTTTCAGGACACAAATTCGCCCATGCATCTTCTGGCTCGCCTATATGTTCATACATTTCTTAAGCCTTCTCTATTGAATTTTCATTTTCTGCATAGCGAGCGTGATTTGATTCCACTATCTGTTTAACAGATTGTACAGATCTTTTGTTGTGCAATTTGACAAACCCATCATCATAAAATGATTCGTACGTTTCAAAACCTTCTGGTTTCAATTGTGTTTGATTGCGATATGGCAGAAAGAGTTGTAATTGAGATTGATAATACTTCTCCGATGATTTCTCTGCATTGAACCTCGGATATCTAACGACTGCCTCTTTTGTTTTTGTTCTCTTTTGGACAAAACCTTTTGAGTTTTGAAGTTCGAAAACATTCTCGTTCCTTCCTTTTGGTACCTGAGATTTGGCAAGAACGCGAAAATCAGAACAGAACTCTGAGCTAGACACATATTGTTAAAGTCATTGCTGTTTGGACGGTTCTCATACCTTTCCACAATATTTGTCATCCAGATGTCGTCATCTTCCTCACCATCTTCGCTATTTTCCTCACAATGACGTGTCTTTTTCATTTGAGACAGTGGTTTTGTCATACGAGTGGGGTTCTCTCCAACTGGTATAAAAATGACTTTTCTGGAGGCTTCTTTCATTCTTAAGTTGCAAACTCTGTATACAGCTTCTTGGGCTGTTACTTCTCTATGAGTTAAGTATGCAGACCCTATTTTCTTCAAGGTATGTTTTGCATCAAGATTTCCTTCCTGTGCTTCAATTTTAGTTTGTCTTAAAAGCATACCCATTTCTCTTTCAGATTTGGAAATGTATGACACAATGTATACAATGCAACTGAAAGGGTCCAAAACAAATTGGATATCCATATTTGCATTCCAACATTTTAGGAGACATGGGTTATACTGATTTGTCCATACTTCATCTGGTTGTCTCCTGAGAACAACAGTCAATTTTTTTGACAAAACATTCAGGGCATTCTCGTACACTTCTTGAGTCAAAGACAATTCATTGAAAACTTCATCTGTTGTTTTGAATTCGTCTGAATCGGACTGAATTTTATTCCATACACTTAATAATATGTCTTTAGCTTGGGATTTACTAAGCTCTGATTTCGATTCAATTGTGTCCGTGTTGTAAGAAGATGCAGTTTCATCAACATTCTCATCCTCATCAATTTCTGTTATGAATGTTCGCTGTGATGGTGGTTTAGGGAAATTAAATCTGCATTCTGTTCCATTTTTCTTGCAAGATTTCGAGTGTTTCTTACTGTGCTGTTGAACATCAAGTACGATATTTCTCAGTTCTGAATCTTCACTCTCCTGTGGTATTGAACATGTAACATACTTGTCAATAAAATCAGCCACTGCTTGCTTGCCATGAACATCTATCCTTGGAGCATTTTCAACCCAAAATAAACAATGCATGTGTGGTGAGCCTCTTTGTTGGAATTCAACTCTCTGAAAGAAATCGATTATTTTCCCGATAGGTTCTAAAGGAGAATTGATAACATCCCGTTGAAACATACGAAATCTATGTTCAAACATTCTCGCCACAGTAACAGGATTACTTTTTAAAATCTCATTTTTTTCAGCCCAGTCTAGCATTTCTGGATCTCTGTCATCATTTTGTTGTTTGAGCAAAGAACTGACTGCATCATTCCACCTATACTCTGCAGAAGAGAACGAGCAAAACCAAGTGGGAATCCCAAGTTGTCTAAGCATAGCAAAGAGGTCTTTTTGTATTGCTGACCAGTATGCAGGAGTACCTCTAATCGGTTGCATAAACCGTAAAGCTTCGTCGTTTCTTAACAGTTTTGAGAGGGTTTCAGGATTTCGTATCGTGTCGGAGCTTACATCGTTCCTTTTGTCAATCTTAGCAACAGTCTTGCGAATTGAAATCTGTGTTTTTTCAATAACTTGATTAAGTTCAGACATGTATTGGCTAAAGAGTATGTAATTCGTGTCTTTGGCAAATCTGTTATCTGCATTCATTAATCTGTTATTGAAATATCGAGCACGTGTTATTCTTTTTTCTCTTTGTTCGTCATACGAAAACCTGCCATTTGGAAAATGACATGGAAAAGACTTTGCCTCGTTTCCCGATTCCTGTAGCATTCGAACTGGATTATTTCCTTCAGCTGGAGCAATGTTGAAAACATCATCGAAGAAATGATCCAAAACTTCTTGTGCTATATCTACAGGTTGTAAGCATGAGTCGATAGCTACCTGTTGTGGTTCACCATCTTCATCACATGGTTCGGTTTGTTCTTGTGTCAAATCTTCATCACCATCAAAACTGTCCATTTCTCTATTGATTGCAATTCCTTCATACCATTGGTTGTTTTGTTTCAAGTACTCAAGTGCACTGGTAAGGTTAGCAGGGTTTATGAACTGATACTCATAATAACCTTTGTAGTTCAGCTTTCTCTTCAATTTTACTCGCAGCAAAAGATTTTCGTTTGATTTCAAAGGTAACATACTCGTTTTCTTTACATCAGAGGGCACACAAACTACTGGACCATGTATATTTTTCTGTCCACCCTTTGGCAGAGCCATGACCTTCATGAACGGTATATGCAAGGAGATCAGATGCTGTTCCAAACTGTTAAGACAAGAGAGTTCTTCAGGTACAGGGTCAAGATGCATTTTATTTGCTGCTGCTTCTGGTGGAATATCACCACTAAGTATTTTACGATGACATGTATAACATATCCAAAGTGAAGACTTTGAACAGTTTTCTGAGCATTGATCAGTGCATTTATGTAAAAACGCATCCCTTATGCAAACTTCAGCCACATTAGCAGCTTTTTCGCTTATAGCGTACATATTTTTATCACATCGTTGTACTTGATTTTCGAACAGCAATCGATGACAACAGCAGCATGCAAAGTCTGGTCCTCGAGCAGTACTTCTTTTGAACAGACTGACAACCTCTTCCTCATGTTCAAGTTTTATTTTCTTAGTCAACCTTGATTGTTTGGAATTTTCCTTTTTCATTCTTTTCACACAGGGATTAAAGAAATAGTTTTCTTTACTTTTCTTTTTTGTTTTCAATCGAAATGCTTCGTCTGTTTTGTACCTCATTGCCCTTGTTCGAAGTAACGTTTTTCGAAAGTTTTCATCGGAGTTATATTTCAGCATACTTGTGTTTTTTACTCTCTTCTTGTGAGCTTTGTCCAAGCGGTACTCCTTTTCTTTACAGCTTCTCTGTGCTTTTCGTTCATTTCGTATTTTGTTACACTTCGTGTTTTCATTCTTTGCCTGTGCTCATCATCATTTCTGTACTTCTTTTTGCTTCTGATCTTGACATTCTGTCTATACGAAGTGTCGGTTTTATATTTCTGTATACTCTGTTTTCTGCACGTTTCTCTATGTACTTTGTTTGTCCTGTACTTTTTCACCATCTTCTGCTTGATATTGTCTCTGTGTATAGAATCAGTTTTATATCTTACTGCTGCTCGAGTTAGCACTCTGTCTCTATAAGCACTCTCTTTGTATTTGGCTCGACTTCTTAACTTTGCATGTGTTTTGTATGAAGCATCATTTTGATACCGTTTTTGATTTTTCTCTTTCAAGGACATTCTGAATTCATCATCCATTCTATACCTTAGAAAAGCTTTTTTCAATTTTTGATTTCGGAACTCTGCATTTTCTTTGTATTTCCTATTAAACGTTTCTCTTTTGTACTGAAGGCTCTTTTCTTTTTTATCAAAGAAGCACTGTGTTGAATGTTTTTCTGTTTTCACATTGACCGATTCAATTTTCAAACCATCTCCCACACTTGCATTTGAATCACCAACATCGAGAACAACATTGTAGTGATTTTCGTCCTTATGGTTCAAATACAAAGCAACCTTTTTTGGTTCAAAAGATTGACACACATTTTCCCCTGAAAATTTTATCCAGCGACAAGCAGAAAATGTGAAAATATCCAAACCTAACAAATGAGCGCATGCCAAAATTTCCAACTCTGTAGCCCATTTTCCTGTCCGCGTTATAGACGACACATGGCTTTCTATGGACGTTTCAGTTGATCTTAAAAATGTTTTGAAGACATTTTCATTTCTCAATATGTGATTGCAAATTTCAGTGCGTAAAGTGTGATGATAATCTTGTGAATGACTTAAAGAGTAAGAGATTGCTCTAAAAAAACAGTTTCCATCTGCAATAATCTCTTTGCACACACATGGTTTTCCTAATTTTTTTTCAGTCATTTCACAATTTTCAATGGTTTCAACATTAGAATATTTTATACCTAGAACATTGCATAGTTCTTGTCTAGTACTCTCTGACAAACAGCAAAACCTATATGTTTCTTTTTCGCTATGAAGGTAAAGAACCTCATCCCCTCTATTTTCTTCATTGTGTTGTTTATTATTTTCAGTCAGATTTTCAGCAGTTTTTGGAACTTCGTTTACTATTTCCATTGAAACTGAACAGCAGTTTACACCAGTTAAATTGCATTCAACAACATCTGAAAATCCCATTGATCTGGCAAGTGTCTGTATATGCATGAAAAGATCATTTACATTTTTAAACAGAAGTCTTGTACTCTTTCCGTTTGGACTAAACAAGCCTCGTGCAGTCCTTGAATGGGAGTCGAATGTAAAGTATACATCATTTGTTTTTCCAATCAAAAATGTGTTTCCTGCAAAACATACAAAACATCCTTCTGTTTCTGTCAAAGCCATTTGTAAAGCTTCATACAGTGGGTATGCATCAAAGTCTGCATAGCAGGGTTCCTCATTTGAAAAGCAAATCATGCTAGTTAATGTTGAATTTGTTGTAAATTCAAATGATCTATCAAAACACTCAAAACACTGTGGTAACTCATCTACTAACAAATATCTGCTTTGAATCAGTGAGCTCCATTGCAAAAAAGTGTACAACTCATTACCTGTAGCTAAAATGTTGTTCATGTCATGTGTCGTCCAGTGAATGCTTTTTTTCACATGTTCGAAAGCTAGCCCTGCTAAACAATTAGCAACACATTGAGTTCCTGCATTGTCGCCAAACATGGGATGTGCCTGATGAAATGAACCCTGAATACATGAAAAACTAGTGTTGTTAAGTACATTACAATCACCGACATTTTCACAATTTTTGTTTTGTACATTTGAGTTTTTCTCCTTATTGTCAATCTCATTTTCAAATGAATTGCAAGGTTCGTTTTTATTTGTGTTAAGATTTACACAGGTATTGTTTTTCCGTTCAGAACATACAACATTCACCGTGACCGAGTCAGTACTGTTTTTACAATCAGAAGCCGTTGTGAATACTGTCTTTATTTCCTCATCTTTTGATATACTGCTGGACCCTCTTAGCACGGAGGTGTCCAGCTGCGCCTGACCTGCTGGGCTAGGCTCAGAGCCTTCATCATGCCCAGGTACTCTCATAGGAGTACAAACCCACGCTGGGGAGTCAGGGGACGGTGCCTTTGTCACGTTTTTGACAAACAGACGACTTCCCCGAGGAGATGGCAACCTCGGGGCAGGTGGATGCATTTTCACTCGAGGCGAGGCCTGCATCCTGGCCAGGGGTTTTTCCTCTTTAGGTGGAAACCCCATCAAACCAGACCCCGGAAGATTACCGGGAAGAGCTGTTAAAGCTCCATCTACTGACCCGCATGGGTCAATAGACTCGACTTCATTTGGTGGTGGTACATCAAGGATTTCTTGTCTACTTTCCCTTTTTCTAATCTTATCTTTCTGGCGTTTCAGCTTGCTGTTACTTCTCACTCTCTTAGGCATCTGTAATTATAAAATTAATTTGCATGTTGTTTTGAGTGCCGTTTTGTGGTAGTACATTTATTCATAATTCATCAGCTTTATTAAAACACAACATGCAAATCTGATTCTAGACTAACCCAGAAAGCTATACATGCAAAGCTTAACTGAAAGGCATGATAGTAGAGAGCAATATTTGACATGAATGATCATATTCTTTCGATCGCTTGCAGCTATATTTATTTAACACGAGGCCCATGGGCCACATCGCTCACCTGAGGAACAATAGGTATGATAAAATCAGCTTAATGGAGTCATACAAACTATCTGGACAATGTAGTATAATACATGTAGATCCTGTATGAATAGAAATCCATTTTCCCCTTGAATGTTCTTATGTTTTTATAATCATTAGTCCCTTTTCTAACTGGATGATTTTATGGTTATATCACATGTTGAGCATTGTAGTTCTCAAAGAGATTCTAAACAATTGCTTGTATATGGGATATAAACCTACATCAAACTCTGAACTCCTTTTGAGGCCCAAGAATCGTCCAGGGGCCAAAGTCTAAACAATTTTACTAAATCACCTTGGTAATTAGTTTCTGAAAATAATATTTCTAAAGATTTATTCTATATAATCCTATGTAAAATTCAACCCCCATTGTGGGCCCACCCTACCCCCCGGGATCATGATTTTTACAACTTTGAATCTACACTACCTCAGAATGCTTCCACACAAGTTTCAGCTATCCTGGCTGAGAAGTTTCTGAGAAGAATATTTCTAAAGATTTACCCTATATATTGCTATGTAGAAATCCGACCTCCCATTGTGGCCCCACCCTACCCCCAGGGGTCATGATTTTCAAAACTTTGAATCTACACTACCTGAGGATGCTTCCCCACAAATTCCTGCTATTTTGGCTGATTAATTTCTGAGAAGAAAATATTTTAAGATTTACTCTATATATTCCTATGTAAAATTTCGACCCCCCCCCCCTCCCCCATTGTGGCCAAACCATATCCCCGGGGGTCATGATTTTTACAACATTGAATTTACATCACCTGAGAATGCTTCCACACAAGTTTCAGCTATCCTGGCTGATTAGTTTCTACGAAGAAGATTTTTAAAGATTTACTCTATATATTCCTATGTAAAAATTCGACCACCCCTCCCCCATTGTGGCCCCACAATATCCCCCAGGGGATCATGATTTTCACAACTTTGAATCTACACTATCTGAGGATGCTTCCACACAAGTTTCAGCTTTCCTGGCTGGTTAGTTTCTGAGAAGAAGATATTTAAGATTTACTATATATATTCCTATGTAAAAATTTGACCCCCAATTGTGGCCTCACCCTACCCCTAGGGGTCATGATTTTCACAACTATGAATCAACACTACTAGAGAGTGCTCCCACAAAAAATTTCAGTTATCCTGGCCTGATGGTTCTCATATCTTCATAACAAGGTCACAGTGACCTTTTTTTTCACTTTTTATAATTATAGTTCATTTTCCAATTTTGTTAACTTTGAAACTTTATGGCTAAGATGAGATTGGTTACTTAATGCATCTTAAATCTTAGCAGGGTTGTCTCTAAGACCCTGGGTGCGAGAATTCATCTGCCTAAAATAATGTAATTACCCCGCTATTTTTGGATTTCAATCTGATTAATACCAGAGGCTCACAGCTAACATCTCACATTTGACCAACATAACCCCAATTCTGATTAAACAAGCTTTATACATTAAAAAAAATTATGGCCAATTTAGCAGAGTACATTTTATTTACAAAGATGATTAAACTTTTTATGCTTAACATTGAGGTTTTTTGGCCCACTGATCGTCGTTCAACAATTTAAAGTCAAAACATATTAAAAGTTATTTATTCTGATTTAACACATGTAATTAATTGTTACAAATTGGATAAAAGGATGCCTTGAGCATATAATTTTTGGGGATAATTTACTCAGACAATCCTATATTGATTTTTAACCAGTCTAGAGACCCAGTTAAGTCACTTGAAGAACCATGGTTTGAACAGCATAAAATGCAAACTATACTGATATAAAATTGTGAACCCCTCCTTTTGACCCCATTATTAGCTCAATGGTCAGAGTTTGAACAAATTAGAATCAACATTTTATATTATTATACATGTAAATGGATAGTTACAGTTAAATTTTACATATCATAACACTGTACCTCTAAAATATTAATTCCTATAGTATATCAAAGTCTTCATTATTTTGATGCTTGAAATGTAATTTCAAAAATAAAAGCTTTGAAGTTTGAGATAAAAGATTTGTCCATCATGTGTGTATATGTACTCCTTTAAAAAAAACAAAGAAGATTTTCCACTATAAATATCTTAAAGTTTGTAAAAATTTGTCCCCCCAATTGTGATTCCACCCAACTCCCAGGTGTCATGATGTGAACGAACTTGAACCAATACTACCCTAGTTTGCTATGACAAAATAAAAGTTTACACTTTTTCAGCCAAATGGTCTGAAAAAAGTAGATCTTTATAGATAGTTATCAATATAAATTAAATTTTTATCCCTCCTGCACAGTCCCTGAAATGCTCTACTTTCCAACTTGAACAGTGATTGAACGTTGAGCACACGCTGAGCGAACAGTGAGCGCACTCTGAGCGAACGGTGAGCCAAGCTGAATAGAATTTGATGAGCACTTATGAACAATGAACGGTGAGTGAACTCAGAGTGCAAACAAAGCGCAAAGTGACAATGAACGCACAGTGCACGATATGTGAACGCAAGATGAACAATTTATTCCGAGAGCCTCTGGAGTTATTCTTACATTGTGTTTTGTCGGTAATCAGAAAAAAATAACAAATAAACTACATGTATGTATTGTTATCAGCCTAAATATAATATTATCTGACTGAACAATAAGTGAACGCTGAGCGAAAGGTGAGCGCTTTGTGAACGGTGAGCACGATCGAAGCGGAACAGAGAGTGCAAGTGAACGCACGGTGAATGCACAGTGGGTGCACGGTAAAACGTTTCAGAGACTGTAGCCCCACCTTACCTACCAGAGATCATGATTTGAACAAACCTGAAACTGTGCCACCTGAACATGCTTCTGCACAATATTTAACTTTTAGTCAAAATGGTTTCTGAGACGAAGTATTTAAAAAAAAATTTCAATAACTATTTATTATCTTTTCTAAAAAAGGGATTTGAAGTCTATTTAAAACTGAATTTCCCTTAGCAATATAATGTTTTGGACAAAGTTTAATAGAAATTGTCTCAGTGGTTCTTGGGAACTCAATATACTTAGCATATTGTTTGACTTGCTGTATTATCAGCCATCTGTAAACCTATATTCA
>WFKH01010211.1:57558008-57597724 GCA_016163765.1 Magallana hongkongensis | reverse complement strand
AATGAAATAATGCATTTACAAAAAATAATGATTTCAATAAGCTCTAACGAGACATTAAAGCTACTTTTCCCTCATCCCTATTTAAACACGGTTCGATGAAAGAATAAAAGTTGTGCATTTACTTAGATGTTAAATATTTTTATAGCAATAATAAGCTTGTAATTGCATGTTAAAGATTTTTCCGGAATTCAAAATTTATATCTTTAAAATATTTGTTTTTTTCACCACTAATCAAATCTGTAGAAATTCGTGGTCTTTTCACTCTCTTGCAGAAAGCCACCCTAAAATGTTTACGATCGATGCGCTACGCTGTTGATCAAAAGGCTGAGCTAGCAATATTTTCTGTTTTGATATAATAAAAATCAAATTAAACGTAAATTGAGAATTTTCAAATTAACAAACCATTATTTTTGCAAAGTTAATAGTTTTATCTTTGCAAGAAAATTTATAACAGAAGTTATGGGAATATTGTCATTTCATGGTATTTGCACAAAATGAGCTGTAACGTCTCTTTAGTAAGAATTTTTCCCCATAATTTTTGGAAATGCTAAGAAATATATTTAATCACATTCTACAATCGAATCATACGCTCTGCAAAAGAAAAAGTACGACAACTTTGCGAGATTGAGATCATATTACCTAACATTAGGGGTTTTAAGCAAGGGCGAAGATGAAAAAAAGTTCGCTGTTCGAGAGATTTGTATTGATTATATTAGCATAAATTTTAGTATGTATTGTGAATTATTAATCGTAACTAATAAATATTTTTTTTCTGATTTGTAATATATATTTTTTTGTGTATTCCATATAAGAGCACGAAGATGTAAGATTCTCAATGTAGTACCAGTCCTGCAGTATTTGGTATTGCAAAGTCTTCATACTCCAAACCTTCTTTACCTTGGAATTTGAAAAAAAAAATCATATATTTTTATTAGTTTAATATCCCTCCAAAATGATGCATCTGTCCTTTAGTACTTTCAGTACTTTGATTAACTATAATGTCAAGTGGTGAGGTGTATGTGCCCCAAGTTAAATTCCAAAAGAGTGTTGTTTGCCTATTGATCCCAATGTATCAAGCTGATTTTGTATGGATAGAGATGCAGTCATAAGCAAAAACATTTATCATTTTTATTACATCGGATAAAATTGCAATTTTTTTCCAGGGCAGTTAGTAAACATTGATTTTGGAAAAATCAATAAATCGTGCAAATAAAATATATCTCTGTTATCTGTTTGTAAAAAATGAGAAATCAAGAGGGGAAATGGGAATGGGGAATGCAGATACAGTTTGATCCAAGCGGCGTACATGTATAAAAGCGGGAACATGCTTTGAGCCTTCTATTGAATTGAAAGCCTTTGCAGAAAACACGATTTGACGAGATGTGTACACGTATATCTTACTTCATGCTAAATTCTCAAAACATTATTGGCTAACAACAGTCACGTGGAGACCATAGTATATTCCATACACAGTCAGTACAAAATATTACTCCCTTTGAGCATTATGACATCATTTTAGAGCATTTTGACGTCATGTTTTTTACCCAAATTAAAACTTTAAAAACCTAACATTTTATTGTTATTATTCATTATTTGCCATTTATACAAAAGCAGTCGGTAAACTCTCGCCCCATACTGAATTTACTGACCACGTTTATACCATATAAGGTCAACTACAAATCATGTAACTAAAATGGAAGTAACTCAGGGCTCTGTACCGGGACGGTGCCTGAACAGAAACGGTATTTCGTTTTTACTTGGTTTTTACTTGGGGATGAGATGGATATGAAATTCATGGAAATTGTTTCAATTATGATAATAATTAGAATTAATATTTTCTCAGGTATGACAAACTAAGTAATAGTTTGTACACATATGGTGTCTTCTAATATATTAAGCGATTTCAGGTGTCATACGTGAACAAAATTAGCGAATTGTTTTTTGCCGCTCTTAAAAAATAGTATTCCGCTTTCGACGCTTTTTCTTGTGCCTAAATTATACACCAACTTCGATTACGGCTGGTATTCCGCAGATAATATTCTTTGAAACAGATAGATCGGTATATTGTTATCTGCATGTGTTAGATATTAATTATTTACGACGACCGTGTCTTCATTGCATATCTATATTTGATTGAAAAAACTGATATGCAACTGATTACCCTTTTAATGTTTGATCTAACTTGTTATAGTGTATTTGTATGTTGATTTTCCTTTCCAATACATCTTTATAATCAACGTTACATACATAAAACAATAGTGAAGTCGCAATATCTCATCGACTAACGTAAAATTGACCATCAGATTTCCTAATGTTTTTCACTTTGTATGAACTAATTCAACCAACCTGAATAATTCATTAATCATTTTAAGGATATCAGAGACTATACTGACGTTGATACATCGTACAGCTAAAACTCCGTAACTATGTATTCACTAAGTGTACTAATTTTCTGACACTTAATGTCGATATATTTCCTATCCCAAATGCTCAACACTTTCATAAAGGACTATTCATGAGGCAGGCTACAATCGGGCCATATGATGCTCAAATACTATCGTATACAGAAACCAATTTTATCAGACGTTCAATGCAACTGGCACATAAAACAGGCATGAAATTGCTAGACAGTGGAAATCCAATAAGGCAGTGACATCTTAATCGCATTCTTTATTGAAATTGAATAGCTTTAATATCAATGTTTATATGTATAGTGTTCATTCCCCTGGATGATTCTACTTTTAGTTCTGGTGACATACATTTTTTTCATGCTGATGCATTCTTGTTTATGGGTGGCGCAAGAATCAAGAAAAATAGAATTAAACTTTGTCTACGTTATGCAATCAACAAAAAAAGAAAAAGAAACATAAATTAGTCATAAAAATATTTTAATAATGAAAAGGTATAAATCCAATTCTTTCTAAAGCAAATATAAAAACAAAAGTCTTGACATTGCAAAAAAATCCTCAAACAGCAGTAAACCATGGTAATAGTTGGAATTAATTAAAGCCTTAAACGTGAAAGCCATACGAAATTGCAAGCTCCCATTTAGTCGGGGGACAAGATCGTTTATCATGTTACGGTGTCAAATGAACTGAGTCAAAGTATATATCCCAGGGGCGCAATTTCAGATCATATTGAGGTAACATTCCTAGAGATTCATCGGATCTTATATAGGGACGAATTACGTTCATGCATAGAGGTATGTAACATTGAAATTGACCGGGTATTAAACACCCAGTGGGGCAGATTCATGATTTCATTTTACCGGAAATTTGATCTTAAGTGTACTATAGACATTAAAAAGCTTGTACAAGGGACTCATTCTTCACAAAAGTTGTTAAACTTCTAAAAAATAAAATAAAGAAAATTCATAAACGCAAATGTTAGTAATAAATGAAAAAACTAAAGTCCGATCACACACTCTCTCTTTCTCCTCGACATAACAAAACATGTTTTTTTCAAATAAAACATAAAAACAAGAGGCCCATGGGCCACATCGCTCACCTGAGCAACAATAGGCATGATAAAATCAGCTTAATTGAGTCATAATACAAAATATCTGGACAATGTGATATAATACATGTCGATCCTGTATAAATAAAAATCCATTTTCTCCCTGGATATTCTTATGTTTATAATAAAGTCCCTTTTCTAACAGGATGATTTTATAGTCATATCACGTTTAGCATTGCAATTCTCAAAAAAATTCTCAACAATTGTTTTATATGGGATATAAACCTACATCAAACTCTAAACCCGTGTGAGACCCAAGAATCGTCCAGGTGCCAGAGTCTAAACTATTTTAAAGAATCAGCAATATGTCAAAATGCTTGCATATAAGTTTACTAAAACAATATGTGATAACATTTCAGTTTTTGTGAATAATTAAAATGTTTTCCTTTGTACAATTGGATCCCCAATGTGGCCCCACCCGACACCTTGATTTTAACGAATTTGAATCTACACTATCTGAAGTTGCTTCAACTAAAGTTACAGCTTTTCTAAGCAAATGATTTTTAATAAGATTTATAAAGATTTTTCTCTATATATTCCTATATATTTAAAAATTTGCCCCCCCCCTTGGGACCCCATCCTACCCCCGGGGGTCATGATTTGAACACATTTGAATTTACACTACCTGAGGATGCTTCCACATAAGTGTCAGCCTTCCTGGCTGATTGGTTTCTGAGAAGAAGATTTTTAAAGATTTACTCTATATATTCCTATGTAAAAATTCGACCCCCCATTGTGGCCCCACCCTACCCCCGGGGATCATGAATTTCACAACTTTGAATCTACACTACCTGAGGATGCTTCCACGTAAGTGTCAGCCTTCCTGGCTAATTGGTTCCTGAGAAGAAGATTTTTAAAGATTTACTCTATATATTTCTATGTAAAAATTCAACCCCCCATTGTGGCCCCACCCTACTTCCGGGGGTCATGATTTTCACAACTTTGAATTAACACTACCTGAGGATGCTTCCACATAAGGTTCAGCCTTCCTGGCTGATTGGTTTCTGAGAAGAAGATTTTTAAAGATTTACTCTATATATTCCTATGTAAAAATTCGACCCCCCATTGTGGCCCCACCCTACCCCCGGGGATCATGAATTTCACAACTTTGAATCTACACTACCTGAGGATGCTTCCACGTAAGTGTCAGCCTTCCTGGCTAATTGGTTCCTGAGAAGAAGATTTTTAAAGATTTACTCTATATATTCCTATGTAAAAATTCGACCCCCCATTGTGGCCCCACCCTACTTCCGGGGGTCATGATTTTCACAACTTTGAATTTACACTACCTGAGGATGCTTCCACGTAAGTGTCAGCTTTTCTGGCTGATTGGTTTCTGAGAAGAGGATTTAAAAGATTTACTCTATATATCCTATGTAAAAATTCGACCCCCCCATTGTGGCCCCACCCTACCCCCGGGGGTCATGAATTTCACAACTTTGAATCTACACTACCTGAGGATGCTTCCACATAAGTTTCAGCCTTCCTGGCTGATTGGTTCCTGAGAAGAAGATTTTTGAAAATTTCATGAAAATTTTTAATAATTTCTAATTATCTCCCCTTGCAAAAGGGTGTGGTCCCTAATTTTCACAACTTTGAATCCCCTTTGCCTATGGATGCTTTGTGTTAAGTTTGGTTGAAATTGGCCCAGTGGTTCTAGAGAAGATGTTGAAAATGTGAAAAGTTTACAGACAGACAGACAGACAGACAGACGGACGGACGGACGACAGACAAAATGTGATCAGAAAAGCTCACTTGAGCTTTCAGCTCAGGTGAGCTAACAATAAAAAAGTATGTAAACATATTTTTTGGAAGCAAAGAAAGATATATAAAATAAAAAGAGTATTCAAAAAAGAGTTTTTATTCATACAAAAGGTCTTACTTTTTCAAAGTACTTGAATTAAGATATCGATATATTATGACAAAAACGACTTTAGAACTTGATACAAAATTGCATAAAACTATAAAAAAATAAATGTTGTTTACTTATAAGCCTATCACATAGGCTTAACTTTCTATTTCACTCTCATTTCCATCCCCTTCCCTTTCTTTCGCTCACACCTTTGGTGGTTGCCCGTAAGGCTGGGGTTGCCCATAGGCCTGTGGTTGCCCATAGGGCTGGGGTTGCCCATAAGGTTGGGGTTGTCCGTAGGGCTGAGGTGGTCCATAGGTGGCAGTTGTGGCAGTTGTTGTAGTCATGTTCGGGTTGTACACAACTCCGGGCGATTGCTGTCTCTTCTCTGTGATAACAGATTGAAAACATTAAATAAAATTGAACCCCATTTAAAAACTTCAAGAACATTTGTTTTAAAACCTGAAAAAGCCCATTGACACAATCTGCATTATTAGAACATATGAATATGTATTTAACTTACTTTAGTATATGTTTTATGAAATGAACTTAAAGTAAGAGTCAGTTCCTCAGCATTTGATAGAGGGTGTTTTGATTAATATATTGATATTAAGTTTTGTAGTTCGGGACTATGAGCTTGTGTTGTTGAAACCAAAAGCTTTCTATCTACTTTTGGCACCTTCGTCGTCTTTTCGTTATTTGTCGTTCGCGAAAATATTGCCAACTATTTAAACCACGTGACTTACTGTAACAGATGCAGCAGACCACAACACACACGATGAGGACGACCAGACCAACGATTGGACCCACGATCACTCTGAAAGGTCAAAGGTCAATAATTATCATGTATCAGAAACTTTGTCTAAAATAAAACCAATTGCTTCACGTTTATTCATTTTGTAAGTCTTCATTATGTACTTTGAGTTTATTCATATCAACATATATTTCTTTGCAGAACGAACCCGATGCTAAGGCAGGTTGCGGATCCGGTACATATGTACCCAGAAGGACAGCACCAGATAGTTCCGGTACAGCAGTGGTAAAAAGATAACAGACAGTCACTGTCACTATTACAAGTCCCATCTGGATTCAGGGCTGAAAATTAATAAAAAAAATAAATGATTAAGAATGAGGGTACACATGTATTTCAAGCATGAATATAACATCATATGAACCGTTAATTATCAAAATAAATCACATTTTGATGTGTTTATCTCTAAGATATTAATCGTGTCATATTAAGTGCGTATGTCTGGATCTCCTGTAGACCAATTCTGGGAATTTCTTTGCTAAATTTGATTCAACTCTTTTTACAGTCCTTGTAGAATATAGTTGGTCCTAAATATCATACAGGAGAAAGTTCTGTTCCTTCTGATTATTTAAATTATACCCACACGTCAAAAACATAGCACATGATATGTCTTTCAACAAAAGCCAAGCGTATGAAATTACACCTTTCACAAACTTTTGCGAAACAAAGACAACCTTGGAATGCGTATTCCGTATTGCATGTCTCTCCTGGTGTAAATAAAATATGACTTCAAAAGCTACCAGGCCTCAGTGATTACTGTTAGATAATTAAATAGTGTTAATTAAATAATTGAATGCTGTTACATCAGTAATGGCCTATTGCGATCAAAATAATTACAAGTTGTCTTACTTTGATCGGTACACACGGGGAATTGATATGTTACATATGGGAACGGAATGGCGTTTCGCTCTTTTTGGTGGCAGAGGATCGGTTTTTTTGTCGAGGAAATAGGAAGCAGATGGTGCTCATATATGCGATCTAATTTTTCAGTGGATTTTTAAATTTGCTAAAATTGGTTTGCATGCAGGGAACACATGGTCCTAATTCTTTAGAATTTATAGACATTTCAGAATGACACAAGTACAGCCTACATATAGCACTACATTAGAATAGGCAGGGACGATCCCAAAATCTTGTAAAAAATTGCACTTTTTTCACATTTTCACGGGTCCATCACAACGCTAACTTCTCGTGCAACTGCCATAAACTACCACAGAATTTTTATGTTAATGTCTACCCATGCTAATGTTGAGCAATTAGTGGGGGTGGGGGGGGGGGGGGGGTGGGGGGGGGGGGGGGTCAATCACCTTCCCTTCGAGTGACATTTTCATGTTCTGAACCCACCCTCTTTTTCATGCACAAAACCGTAAGTGAAAATTTTGACCACAGTTTCGCATTTTCATTCCATTTCTGATCTTAAGCCTCATAACTTGTTACCTTCATGGAACCATGAACTACCAGTGCTAATTAAAGTGGCATATAAATGAAATAGACATGAGCTTCTCTAACCACAAAATGAATGCAATAAATATTCTAGTGATGTATACCCCTCAAATAACCAGCCAAACCTTAAGTTTCCCCCTTATTTCAAACCTTTGACCAGGGTCTTTCGTGCGAAACTGTCCCTGCACCTTTTACTTTGCATGGTCGAGATAGGTTGTACTACAACTCGAGGGGATTATCTTAATTGTTATGATTGTTACAATCAATATTCCCTCGGGTCTGAAAACCGTAAAAAAACAGCTAGATTAAAATAATCACGAAACGGTATCATGCGAGTGGGTTTTTTTTTAATTACACTTGTTAAGAGATTCATTCATTCATTTTAGATATGATATCAATATGAAAATCAGATATTTTTTTTAATTACATGTAAAATAAACAGTCGTAATTTTGCTTCAAATGGGAGATGTGTATGCGTACAGTAAGTTATCTTTGTAACTAGTGATTTTGCAAAGAATCGACAGAAATATGTGACAGATAGGCCGGTCCTGAGAATCCAAAATGGCGATCGCTACGAACCTTAGTTGGTATTTACGGTCATTGTTACTATATCTTAAAATGAAAAGAAATGTATTTAAACCAACGTCAAGTGTATGTGCCCAGGTGAAGAATTCCAACAAAGTGTTGTTTGTCTATTGATCGCATTGTATCAAGCTGATTTTTTATAGATAGAGGGAATTTTGTAAAGCTCCTTATATCAACAATGTTTTATCATTTTTATTACATCGGATAACAAATGCAATTATTTATAGGACAGTCAGTACACTGATTTTGATAAGATCAAAAAAATCGTGCAAATTAAAGGCAACTGTGTTATCCGTTTGTAAAAAAAAAAAATGAGAACTCAAGATTTCTTTACTTAAGAGGAAGGGGGAGGGGATGCAGACACAGCTTGATCTAAGCGGCATATAAAAGCGGAAAAATGCTTTGACCCTGTATTGAATTGATAGCCATTGGAGTAAATACGCTTTTACGACATTTACACATGCACGCAAGTAACTCATGGCTATGTACCGGGACGGTGTCTGTCCAGATCTTTTGATGCGCATTAGACATGTTTTCCCAACGATTTTAAAATTCAAAAAAGGTGCGTGGCTATTCCATTTATTATTCATACCCCTGCCAACGATACAATTGTTGGCTTTAAGTTGAAACAGGATCGACAATGACAACTGATGCATAAATAACCGAACTAAACTCGATCCTCAGTGACAACGCGCACAGATCGGCCAAATAGTGTTACTACATTAACTGCGTTATCAATTAAATTGTAAACACACCTGTGATTGCTTGTCAAACAGTACCATAAGACAGCACATTATAAAATGTTTCTACAGCGCTCTCTAGCGGTGCAAGTCAGGTTCATATCACGATACCCTTCAACCCCCCGCTTCGAAAAAATTGTAATAAATGGAATAATAAATATTTCCTCTAAATTTAGCAGCAAAAACCAGTATTGATTAGCGGGTTCCGGATTTGTACTTGTATAAACAAACCATCAGATCACTGTACGTGCCGCACCTTTCAGAAAGAAAGTTTACGTTCTCCTTCCCGGGCAACACATATAATACGTCAACTTCCGGTTGATAAATCTTCCTTGAAACAAAATCAATACAGATTTTATTAGCTGAATATATCAGATACTTATCATTTATGATGCGTCCCAACCTTTGCCGTATAACTATATACTTGGTTGAAAAATTGATTTACAAAGATATGTATATAGTTATTGATGCAACTTATCAGCTAATAAACCTGAAACAACAGTAAAGAGGGCGCACTAGGTCATTGCTCAATTAAACCTTACCATCCGATTAGTAGTGTTCCGGATTTTGTAAACAAATCAATCTGACCTAAATCAGAGAAATTTAAATGACCGCGGAATTGTATTAGGGTTGTACACGGTCGGGCTTAAGTTCCGTACATGCATGAAAATGCTCCGACTCCCCATGTGTTAAAATTTTGTTTTTTCGATTTGAATACAGATTTTGTCATTTTGATAGCCTTAAATTTTAAAGCAAGTGCTGTTGCTGTCAATTTAAAAAAAAAAAATTTTTGTTTTTGTTTTTTGTTTTTGCATTCACGCTCTTGCCAGTTGGAATATCCACGTAGAGGTTAATGCATCTAAATTAAGCGGACAGCTATCGTTTATTGTGTTGACCCGCGTGCGCTTCACATGTCAAATTAAAAAAAAATATCGTAACTGACATTTACATTGATTTTTTTGTTGGTGTAATTTGTTTGCTTATTATTTTTTTTTTTTAAATATGCAAGCATGGTCGTGTACATAAAATGTAAAAACTGATCATTTCAAAAAATATCAAACTGTACCTTGTGCCAGAGGTGACAACAACAGAGAAAATACAAATCCTACAACTTTGTAATACTCCATTGTCTAAGACCAAGTATTTTAACGACTTAGGACTCCAGGTAAAATCTTTACATCTGATTAGCTGCGGCGCGGCCAATTTACGCTCCGTGAAGTCTTAGTAATCCGCTCAATATAGTCCCGTGGAGCTGTTGACAAAGGGTCAAAAGTTCAACCGTTGTGGCAGGCTGAACACTGTGTTTTCTACAGAATGTATGTTAATACTGGGTACATACAGGCCAGTGATGTTCAATTCATTCACTGTGGTGAATTTGTCGTGCTGCGAATACACGAGAAGGGTATAGTTTGTCTATGACCATACGTTCAGGAAGAGGTAGATGTTTCGCTAAGTTAGTGTCCAACGAGAAAAGTGGGGATGGACACTTGTACAGGAAAAAACAGCAATTGGAGACTTCCTCAGTGCGTAATATGCAACCTAATTAATGGACTATGGACGAAAATGCATAGGGGATAGCCATCCCACTTTATAAAAGACTTCAGCGGATAGAGAGAGAGAGAGAGAGAGAGAGAGAGAGAGAGAGAGATTTTTGATAGAGGAGCACCTTACGTGCTGCATTCAGCTCGCAATAAATCTTTTATTTCATTGGAAATATTTCTATTTCTCAAAACAACCATGAAAGTGTGGATATTGTTAAAAAATGCATATAGCTTTAAGAACATTCCATTCAGATTCTTTTGACTAAAGAAGATAGAGCCACTTCATAAAAATGAAAACAGTTGGCTGAAGCACCAATCGCTCCAACATTTATAAGTATCAGTAAGATTGTCATTGCTTTTTTGATTGACAAAAAAAACGAAAAACTTCAATTCTAAAAAAGAGGAAAACAAATGGTTGTTGTACAATGCTCTCCTGCATTAACAATGATATGATCTCACAATTGACATGGCTTATTGGCTGAAGAAAAACGGAACCACTTAAAATCTTAAAAGGAGGAAAAAATGATTGCAGTATTTACCGGACCTACATTAAGATATATATTTGTAAAACTTGTCATTACTTCTGGAATGGGCACTTCCCGCTCTCATAAATCACTTCCTTGTTGTTAACAGGGGCATGCGCAGTCTACGGGTGGATGATCGCTGCGCAATATTTTTGAGTTCAGAAGTCACTATTACGCATCATGAAACGTAATTTTCTTTGCGCCTTTTACAATTCATTGTTCCTCTCATATCCATGTTCAAATTAAAGGGTTTGATTTCACAAACTGGAAGGAAGATGTTCACTGTTTGTTCTTGATTGTCTTGAGTACATCGCCTTGAAATTAGATTACAATTTTTAGTTCGTATTTATAGTTTAATACAAATAAATAAAAAGTCTCTGTGAAATCAATTAATATGACAAATGCATCCGTAAAATGAATATATTAAATGGCACAATGGTTTCAGTTACCCCGGCCCGTGCGCCAGACACACACGAACCTACTGTGACGCGGCCCCCTACCTCCTGTCTTCATCACGTGCACCATTCACGTATACGTACGACACATTTTATCTTTATACAACATGCAGCTTTTTTAAAGAAGGAATTATACGCCCAGGTGTTTCCTACCACCATCGCTCATCGCTTGTTCCGTATCTTCAATATCATCACTCCATTAGTGGTGTCGCGTGATACAGCTGACGAACAGTTTACATTAGAAATAACTTGTCATATTGATGAAAGAACACCTGCTACGTACTGTCTACTAGGAGAGATAGAAAAAAATAAGAAACCTAACTCTTGGAGTAAAATAATTCACTGAAAAATGCATATCCTTTTTTTAATAAAACAAAAGTATATATCTGAATCACTCACAAAAAACAAGAGAACACACAGCAACCTAACTAAAATACTAAAATACAAAAAAAATAAAAAAAATCAAAAAAAAAAATCGACAAAATTGTAATGTGGATTAGTCATACAAAAGCAGGGCAAACTATCACTTCGTTCCAAGTCAACAAACATGGACAGCTGTAATTACATGCACATAATACTTTGTCTAGTGTTTGGTGCGATAAGGGTGTCAACTGCGTAACTTCTATAATTGTTTTGCTTTGCATCCTTATACTTGTATAACCGTCGGGTTTGTACCGTATGGGGTATTTTCCGTATCGGGCGATTACTAGGGAATTTGCTCAACACTCGCTGTATTTTCCACATTTATTCCATTTCATAACACAATTATATAAACAGTTACTCTCCACTCCGTACACATTAAAAAGGTGAAAACTCGCTTATTAATAATTCTAACTTAATGTTAACCTACATTTGACCGTGAAGGAAAACGTAACGGATTAGACGGACGACTTGACTCTTAACCTCTAACTATCGAACTCTGACTCTGACTCTGACTCTCTTAGACTTCATATATATAACATATAATAAGATTTTACTGGCATGACCCTCTAGATAATTGACAGGTATAAATCATCCAGTCAGAGAATATTTCTTTATCCCTAAACTGACCATCGCCCAGGTAAACGCCCACTTATTCACCTGCGTTAATCCGCTAATTGTTATGTAACTCCATTAACTCTATTAGTGCCAAACACTCATATATGAGCTGAAACCATTGTCCTTCAATCCTGCCTTTCAATAAGTATATTTCCTAAAGCTACACTTGATCACTTTGATGTTCTATTTCTTTGTTACAGTTAAGACGTTTGCTAAACATTAATTTACATTCTATCACATCACCGTCAGGAGGAATTTCACAAGAATTTAGAACAGTAAATAACGTTAATTTACCAACAAGCTAAAACTATAGAAAATGTTCGCACAATGTAAAATACATGTATACATTTTACATGGTGATACTTATATCAAATACATGTAACATCTCCAAATTCAGTAACTTACAACTGTTGAATAACCTTTTTCTTTCTCCTTCTTTCTTTCTTTCTTTCTTTCTTTTTGTTGGTATTTTTTGGAACGTTAATTTACTACATCCTTTCTATTTTATTTAACAAGTCTCTGTTTTCTCCACCTGCCGTGTTTGGATGCGCTAATGTTACATTTTCTTTCTCAGAAATTGTCTTAGAATACATCTTTCTCATTGTCACATTACCTCATAAACATATTTTATGAAATACTATCGAAAAGATAAACTGCAAGCATTTTAGCTAAAAGATTTACAATCCTCGAAAAACTGCTATTCAAGCTTAAGTTACATGAAAACATCAAAAAACAATTATGCATTTATTTATTACCTGTTATCAAACAAGTGTGATTAAATTAATGACAGTATACATGTACTAAGGGTAGTCATGAAACATTCTTGTTACTTATAGTAACCGAATTACTGGATTAGGGGCAGCCCCCAAATAACTTGAGATCAAATAAGCCTAGATATTTAAAGGGAAAAACTCAAAAATCGGATTATATATTCCTAATATTAGTCATCAATCAAAAAATATATAAATATCATATTCGATAAAACCCGAAAGGCTGTATGATATATTTGATCACGCGTCGACCATAATCATCACCTCATAATATTCAAAGAATAATTAATACTTACATTTATATAATTTTCAGCAATTGTACGATTAAATATTATGATATTATATTGCGAAAAATGCGTTATGTTCATTTCGTATAATTATGCAAATCCAGCTTCCGCCCCAGACTACATCATTTGCGTCCTGATGAATTGTATTGGACTATACGTTACAAAGATTTGTAGTGTTGACACAGGAACTTTAAACATAAAAACATACGACTATATTTGCATTGCAATTTAAAATATGTAAACATCAAAACACAATAATTAAGGTCTTCCGTTTTCAACGGAAGACCTTATTGTTATTGCTTTGTTTCTTTTTCCCTATTATTATTATCATTAATTTTTTTTTCTGTCACGTTTTCTCAAAAACCCTTCAGCCGATTTTGATGAAACTTTCAGATCTTATTTACGACAAAATTTGTAAGAATATTACATGAGAATTTTTTTATCGTCACTTCCGGTCCCGAGATATTAAAAATTTTATGTTTTTGCTTGTTCACAATCTCCAAAAATGTTTAAGATAGAACTTTCAAATTTTCAGGGATGATAGAGAGTCATCTGCCGCAGTGCCCTTTGCATATCGGAACGTCCGACGTCACTTCCGGTCGTCACCGGAAGGAAACAAAAATAAGTCATTTTTCATCTTTTTTGTTTTAAAATTTTTTAATGTTTGAAGTCGATAGAGACGCGTTCAAAACTTCAGAACATTAAAACTTTTTAAATTCGATCCACGCATTCTCGCGATTTTAGGCTCCAAAGTCTTGAAGCGAGAGTCCGCGTAGCTCAGTCGTTAGAGTGGTGGACTTGTGCCCAGGCGACACGGGTTCAGTCCCCGAGTGTCGAACGTTTTTTTTCTTTCTTAACTGTTGTTTGTTTTACGATTTTATCTTGAAAATGATGGTTTAAAATGTTTTCCGTTTAAATTTTATCATTAATCAAAATAATATAGAGCCCGGTTAAAAATACCGTTAATTTCCTGCTTTGTAACAGTCTTTTTTTATCAGCAGCAATCTAAATTCAGACGCTCGTAGCATCGCCGGCATCAAAGTCATGCCGCCGAAGCACCCCTGTAATACGACCGCATTAGAGCTCGCCGGGTCGCTTTGCCGGCATCAAAGAAATACCGCCATCTCAATGACTGTGTGCACACAACAATTAGCGACTGCGGGTAGGAAATAACCGTTCTCCTAACAATATGCTTATGTTTCAATTTAGCATGTATACATGCATTTATTGACAATAGTTTTTTACAGATTATCTACATGTTTGAATTGTACATTCACCTCTTTCTCTCTCTCTCTGTTTTTCGACCCGCGGTTAGCTATTTTATGTATTTGTAATGCAGTTGCATCGTTGGAACCTGATTCACTGTTGTTGCGGCGGAATGTCTTTGATGCCGCGAAGCGACCGAGGATTGAAATACGCCACAATACGGATTTTACAATATTGGTTTGACTTTTACATAGCGTTTTAGATATCCGGTATTAGTTTGCTCTATGTTAAAGAGTGTTAAGAAATGGTAGAAAAGAACAACTATCTCTATAGTCTTTTTTAAGATGTATTCAAACGGAAGACCTCTTGTTGCTCGCAACGAGCGTCTAGTGAATATTATATTTATCATTGCTTGTGAAACCTAACAAGCAAATGTTGTGTAAGTGGATGTAACATTAATTGTATCTCCTAGTACGCCTTTGATTGGCGGTGAGGAAAAGGAGAGATTTATTTCATTTGTTTTTCAATTTGTAATTTAACTGATTTTAACTGTTTTATGACAAGAATGTACTCATTTATTTCTTATTCACAAGAAATAAGAGCAGTTGAAAATTAAAACAGGTCCACCTTCAAATGTAAAGAGAAAAACGAAGTACAGTAAATTCAGGAAGCCATATCAGACATGCCCCGGGTTACATTTTCTGGTTAATATATGCATATCAGCCTTCTTTATTGTCGTCGGCAATTTTATGGGTAGTAAAAATACCCCGACGCTAATAGATAGTTTAATTACACACCATGGCGTTGGGACCGATAGGTTATATACTGCTGATGTACTTATCATCTTCTTTGATACCTTAATGTACCTTTGAATTAGAATTTCAAATACTGTATTTTAGAACATAAACTATCATCGAGTAAAAAAAATCAAATATATAAGGTTTAAAATTTGAATATATTCCTATATCTTAACATAGGACTCTAAAGAGATAAATATTGTCTAAAAATGGTTACACCCATCGAGCCTACTTTAAACAAGAAATGTTTGTGAAACACCTTCACTACCTCTGTGAAGAAAATGAATGGAAACTGAAAAAAACTGGAATTGTTCGAAGTCCAGAGGGCATAACTCTGTAAAAAAAATTGCTTGATCGTACCCAAAATTGAACTTGACCTAGATATTTATCTGATAAAACTGTATATTATGCTGTTTCATTTCAGTAGGTGCAACCTCTGCGAAGAAAATGAACGGTGATGATGGACTGACCGACTGACCGACCGACCGACAGCAGCAAAGCAGTATGCCCTCCCCCCCTGTCGACCAGGGAAGGGGGGGGGGCATAAAAAATTAAATGTAAATGTTGTTTAAAGAACAAACCCAATGCTAATATAGGTTGCAGATCCGGTACATATGTACCTGGAAGGACAGCACCAGATAGGCCCGATACCCATGTACCTGAAAAGGTCAGTCGGCTGTTTGCCAAATCTCAACAAATCAACATAATTCATGCCCTTGAGTTACAAACTATACAAAGATCAACAGAAGCTCAGACATGTAATTCTAAGCGTTGATAATAAGTTAGTCAACTTACCAATCATAATTGATTTAAAATTAAGTGCCGGATGAAAATGTAACAGAATTGTACCTGTTTGAGGTGGATTTTTCAAAATATTTAACTATTTATATGATGTCATAAGCAACATGTTAACCTTTAATGATTAGACAAGGTCATAAGGAAAAATGATAGTTTCCTTTGGTAATAACATTTCCCTGAATGATAAAAACAATCATAATGGAATCCGTATATGAATGTTAAGTCCGATATGATTTCAACAAAAAACCACTATATCCTTTTTAAAAAACCGGTGCAAAATTAAATTTTCGTTTGGAAAATAGCAGAACTATATTTTCATGTAAAAAACACCCCCAATATAATTTCTAAATACTTCAGATAATGATTCTAAGATAAATTCTTGAGAAAAATATCATTGAAACTTTTAAAATTTTCAAATTTCAATCTAAGTCCGACAATGTACCCTCTTTAAATATAATATGTACAAAGGTAATCAGTAATGTTGGACTACTTGTTTTCACTACAGCAGAATATACATGATGTCTTATTCTTTACTGCTTTTTTAAATATCAACTAAGCAATTTATGATTACAAGAAACAACCTCTGTAATAATCATAGCAGACTATGTGGTCATATTGAAAACAAGATTTGTATATAAAAAAAAAAAGCCCCCAAAACATGTGTACATATCATTCAATATAACCTTTACACAATTCCAGTGTTACCCTTAACGACATAACTTAAAGAATTATATCACGGTTATCAATACACCTAAATGTTGCCTTTTTTCCTATATTCTAGGATTAAGCTGAATTTTAGAATATTGGCGTTCATGTCAGGTTTCGTTTTGTTTTAGGGGGTTAAATTTGTGCTTTTGCATGTTATAAAATATTGTCATGTTTTATTATTTTATATCAACTTTCCACAAACTTCAAATTCATATGTACCGGAAAATCAATCGCCAAATTATTGATTTGTGACTGTTTTTATTATTTTTGAACATAAAAAGTTAGTTTTGTTCAATCAAGATTTCTCATTTTGAAAAATTCAAAAATCTAATCAGGTATCAAACTGTGATATAGCATGGCAATACATCATCGCTTGTCTTGTGTTTGATAGTGAAACAAACACATAACAAAAAGAATGATGTTCAGTGATTAACACATAAAACTCTAAATCTTCATATTAGCTTAAACAGATTTTTTGATCAATGCATAACACATATATGTACATATTTATGGCAAAGCACAACTACTATAACTTACAATAATAAAAAAAACGAATTGCTTAAAAATATGACATGTTCAATAGGAAAATGCCATACAATATTTGCATTCCCATCATCTTTTTCACGCCTTTGGTGGTTGTGGCGCTTGAGAGGTATGTGGTTGTGGCTGCGGTTGTCCATATGGCGGTGCTTGTTGTCCGTACGGCGGTGCTTGTTGTCCGTAGCCAGGATGAACTTGTGTTTGTGGGCTAAACACGACGCCAGTAGTCTGTTGTTTCTTTTCTGCTCAAAGGAAAACAAAAAAATTGACCTTAAAAAATCTCATGACTTTTCACCAAATTTTTTCTTTCGAATCACATTTCGGTTCCATTTTTAACTCAAACAACGGTACTTAATCTTTGCTTTTAAATGATTTACAGATTCTGAATGAAGGATTTGTTAAACTTTAGTTGCTACTTTAAGAAGAAACCAACATAAAACGGTTCTTTAAAATGATTTACAGCAATTCAACAAATCATTTCTATTTAAATATCTCCCAGAGATAAAGCGCATTTTCTGAAGAAATACAAGGACGTATAAATATGACCAAATCTTCTTCCTTATAACAGGGCAAAATTAAATGAAGAATTATCTATAACTTTCAAATAATGAAAAAAAAAATATAAGTAAAAAAACTGTTTTGTTTTGTTCCTTAAGCTCAAATCATTACTTTAATTTACCTCTTTATCACATCGTGTTCACGTGACTAGTATTTATTTACTTGGCTGTTTACCGTTGTTGGTAGTGATATTACGTGAAACTTAACAAATTCATGTTTAAAAGCATAAAATAAAGGTAAGTTTAAAAATACGGAACTAATGTAATTTAAAGAATAAAATGCTTTTTAAAACGAAAAAAATCTCAACAGGTCTACAATATACAACCGATTAACTTGAATGATAACTCCTTTAACCACGTGACTTACTGTAACAGACGACACAGACGACAATACACACGACTAGAAGAACCAGACCAACGATTGGACCCACTATCACTCTGAAAAGTCAAAGGTCAGACAATATATAAATCATACAAAAAATCCGACAAATAAGTTCTTTGCTTCAAACGTTCACTTTTCCGTTGTAAATGTCTCATATATCAGTGTTCCCTGGATGAAACCATGACATTCAGTCAACTAAAAGTTACTGTGGAATTAGTTTTATTCGTTGGAGTCAATGTTCGTGGGTAGCCAAACTTTCCCAGGTTCGTGGGGACGTAATTTTGATTGTAGCAAGTTCGGGATAATATTAAATGATCGTATATACGTGGGGATGTAAATTCGTAGGCAAGGGTTATGTACGAAAACCAAGAACCACGAGATCCATTGGCCCCCTACGAACAATGATGATTCCGCAGTAAAAGAAGCGTGATGTGACTGACTAATAGAATTATGTCTTTTGGACATCTTTTAGCTATCTACAGTCAATTTCAAGAAACCCAATGGCAGAGTTTTATCCTGTGGATGTTAATCCATACCCGATGCTGATACAGGTTGCGGATCCAGTACATATGTACCCAGAAGGACAGCACCAGATAGTTCCGGTACAGCAGTGGTAAAAAGAAAACGGACAATCGCTGTCACTATTGCAGGTTCCATCAGCATTCAAAGCTATTGAAAATAGAGATTAATTTAACATACTCAAAGTCATAACACTTGTAATGTAAGTGAAGGCTTTTATTTAAGGAATAAGCAATCATTTTAAACTGCAAATATTACATGTATGAGGTGACAATCTTTGTCGAGCCATGATAAAATCCAATGAAAACCGTAATGTTTGATGTTAGATTTGATCACGCCCCGACCATAATTAGTGGCTCATTATATTAAAGACTGATTCCTTAGTATATTTTATGATATTCGGCCATTGTAGGATTAAATATTGAATTATTGCCATTTATACGCTATTGTCATTTCTTATGATTATGCAAACCCCGCTAGAGCCCTCACTTCATCATTGCGTCATTGATGAAATGTTTAAGACTAACTGCAGTTATGATCAGACTGCATACACAAGATATACACTTACCAAACTTACGGTCTATACAAAACACAATACAATATGGACCAATTATCCCTAATCATATGTTATTGTTTTTAATATGTGTAAAGGTTGTAAACCCATGTACAACTTACTATTAGATAAAAAGAGAAATATGTACATCTATATCAAAATGGAGAGAAAAGGGTTACAACTATTTTCAAACTTCTTGGAATAAAATTTTTGAACTCCCGTTCAAGTCTACACAGGAATGAAAACTACATTGGCTACAATATCAAATACTTCATAGGATTGTTCCTACAAAGAAATATCTTTTTAATATAAAAAAGCAGGGTCTGCTCTATGAACCTTTTGTAAAACAGATGAAGAGAATATTAATCATTTTTTTTATGAATGTAATATAGTAAAAGAATTGTGGTGTGATGTTGAGGAGTGGGTTTTGACACAGTTTGAAATCTCAATTACATTTGTTGTACAATCAGTTCTTTTTGGAAAATATAAAAATCAAGAAAGGTATAATTTTTTTAACGTGATACCTCTTCTTGCGAAGCAATATATTTTTTCATGTAAATATAAAGTAATCCAATGCCTAATATACATGCATTGCAAAGGGTCATAACATAAAGACTTTTAACTGAAAAATATTCACTGTTGAAAAAATGTAGATATAAGGAATATGAAAGACACTGGCAGAATATATGTTAAAAATTGTAGTTATATAGAATTGGTCAAGTTGTTTTGCTTTTTTCCTCATTTCTGTGAATCTTCATATCATTTTAATTGTCCTCAATTGAATATAGTATGGTTTATACATGTATCCACCCACATCTCTCTCTCTTTTCTCTCTCTTTCTCTCTCTCTCTCTCTCTCTCTCTGTCTCTCTCTCTCTCTCTCTCTCTCTCTCTCTCTCAAAATCAGCTTTCACTTCATATATATAAACACATTCCTTTAATTTATTTTGTCATGCTGTGATTTTTAAACTTCTGCTATCAATTGCCATTTTTTTCATTTTAAAACATGTGTACAAATTGTATAAAAATAGCCTCTTTGCCAAGATACCTAACAATTGCAATTCAAAATAAAAGTCTTGCAATATTAAAAAAAAAAGAAGAAGAAAGAAATGTTTAAGACTATGCGTTTCAAGTTAGATTCCTAGTGTTATTACAGACTACGACACTAAAAATATAAATATTAAATAATGAAGCTATAGTTTGACGTGTCGCATCATGTATATATATATTACATACCTATATTGATAAAAACTTATTATATTAGCATTATTAATCAGAAGTAATTTAGGTAGAGAAGTGGTTTATTTTTTCCAACTAGTAGATCTAAAAACTGTTATACGAACCAATGCTGCATATCTTTATATTGTTAAAAGTAGTAAAGATTAAAAACCTGATATTATCTATACATTGTCTCTTAAATTTTAACTTATAAACGTTATCGGGGTACAAAGCGAAGCTGTTCATGGACAAAGGATGCTTTTTCATTGTAATACGTTTATACTTTTATAGACGAAGTGTAATATATGCCTTATGAATACCATTTAAAAAGTTTTAATGAATGTTTCTTGTTCTGTAAACACAAATTGATTCGCTGACCTATATAATTAAACTTCTCTTTTACGTCGTTCAGAAATTGGAACCTGTTATGTGTCACGTTTGTAGGAAGTTATCACGTAACATTTCAGCCGAAGCGTATCAATAAAAGCATAAGTTTAAGTCTGTTTAATGATATCTTGTAGATAGTGATCACGGTATATTATACAAGTTCATTTCAACCGAAGCATGTCGATAAAAGCATCCCTTTTCCACGTGAATATCTTGTATTTGGGTTTACTTAGCTAAATTCAAAATATTTGGCAAATTCTCAAATATGTCCGCCGAAGTGTGTCAATTAAATGACCTTATACTTGTAGATAGAAAAGTGGGTAAACTGTCAATGAACTGGGTCTTATTTTCAACAGTGTTTGAAAGACCTGCCATTAGCATTGATCTGATTGAGAAAGTCAAAAGAAAAAAATATGATGTTGAAAGGGAGAGATTTTTAAATAAAATGTGGAAGAAAAACCATTCTTATACATCATTTCTTACTATTTCTACTACATTTTACCAACTTTGCACTAATCTTATCCTTTTGTGCTTAATATTAGCCTTGTTTACGAGAAAGGGTGGTGTTTAATGCATGATTGGAATGCATTTAAAGGTAGACAATTTGTTAACATACGTGTGCAAAATTGTTTTCACCAGCTTTATTGATTTTCTGCGTCGGACTTTTATTTGAAACAAAATACCCCTGTGATTTAAATTTATTTTGGAAAGTAATATTAGTTATTTAAAGTCGCAGGAGACTCTGTAGATAAGGATTTAAAATGGATATTCCCCAATAACAGAAGTTCTGTGAGATTCATACGCGACGCTCGACTAAATTTCGACTTAAATACATAGTTTGCAGTTACATGTAACACGTTGGTTGTTAAATTTACGCCTTATTTCAACAAATTTAACAACCAACGTGTTACATGTAACTGCAAACTATGTATTTGAAAAAAAAACCCAACAACAACAAGCTGAAGAATAGTAAATATCTTGTTGGACTAGGATAGGGGGATTTTTCTCCTTCAATGAATTTAATGACATACATGTAGTAGTTAAAAAAAAGTTTGTACATTTTGATAATGGCTAAAAAAAAAAAAAGACAAACAATTAAGAAATAAGTGGTATCCCCACTCCTTAAACCCCTCTGGAAGCTTAATAGAGCCATTCTATACGAAATTACAGACAGGAAACAAGAAGGGGTGTTTTAGAAATTACGCGTAGTAAAAGCGTGATTGAAAATGTTTCAACAATTTAATTGGAATGAATAAAGAGAAAATATATGAAACCTAAATATATATAATTATTTTACCTAGCATAGTAGAAAGAATACAGTACATGTTACATGTACACGATTTAAAGATAATTCAGATCAGAAAGAAATTGATTTCTAGTGACTTCTTGCTTCTTCTTGCTCGTCTTTAATGTCATTCTGTAGTTTTTTTTTAATTCCTTTGCGCCTGTGTGGTCATAACACAGAAAGAACATGTTCGTTTAAAGCGAAAATACATTTATGGAATGAGTTTATATATTATAGAGTAGCCTACTTATTCAATGTTTGAGATTTTTATATAAGGATAAATATGGAAATCGAGGACATCTGGAATATGAATTTTATTATCCTTGCGAAATTTAAAAAAAAAAGGAGAGAGAGTTCAATTTTTATTGCTGGGTTCACTTAAAAGACCATACTTTATGTTTATAAACATAAAACATAACATTTCGTTAATGTAAAACAAGAGGACTTTTTTTTTTAAATTCAAAATGACTTTTTATTTAGTAAAAAAGCAATAAAATTGAAACAATTAAAAATATGTTTTGTTTTATCAGTATGACTGCCATTTAACTCAAAAATATATAACACGATGTTCTGAATCCAAAATAATAAATTTACTAGTACGCAATTTTTTAGCTCATTAAACTCTTTTTAATGAAACGGAAAACAAGGAATGAATACACAATAAAAAAGACCGTTTAACAAACAACGTTATCAACAATAGCAAGTTTAATTATATTTTGAGCAATAATGCAACAACAAAAAAATCACGATATTTTATTTTTACCAAACTAAAAAAAAATAGTCATTTAACAGTAATAAAGGAGGTACGTTAATTTTCCAATAGAATATGAAATATATAGAATTATGAAAATTCTTGTTCAATTTAAATTGCAGCGTCTAAAAGCGATTATATAATAAATGTGTTACCAAAATGCACCATAGTTCAAATATGAGAACTTTAATTATCATCTTATCTCCGAAAATCATATTTGTTTCAAAACAAAAGTGATGCTATACTTTAAACGGTAAAAAAATGACTTACCTTCAGTGGTACAAATCAGGTAAAACGAATAAACAATGCATGATAATGTCACACATTTGAAGTTAGCCATCCTAAGTTAATGTTAAGTCAATAAATTTCTGTCCTAAACTCTAATGCGAAACATTAAAAATAAGGAGCCAAGTAGAATCAGCGACACTTATAAAACGTACTGTTTTGCGATAAATGACAAAAAACCCCAATTCCGGATGCTTTTAAATTTTATTTTGCTAAAACGTTAACGATGATTATGTGGCAATATAACCGTGTCGAAAAGAAAATTCCCGATTTGGATCGATACATTTGTAACCTTAATACATTTTTTTTATTGCATTCAATTCCATTACATGGAATAAATGGTAAAGTATACTTTGACATAAAATATAATTGCTTACAAAAAGGAAGATATGCTATTTTTGTATCTTTTCTCTCCATTAACCTTCTAGTGCTCAATTACATTTCAATACATTCAACATCATTATAAGAAATTACAAGTGATACAAGAGGTATGAATTAGACATGGTCAACAGAATTGTTATTGACAAACGATTTTGCTTGTTTGATATGCAGAAATAAAGACTTTTCAAAGAAATATATTTTTTTAAAGAGCACACGTTTGCATTTTAGAAATTCATATGACATTTAAAATTACAAGCCAATGTGTTATGGTGGTTTATGTTATTTGTTTTTGTTCATACGACTAATAATGTTACCGTTAGATTTAGTTTCTCGTCCGTACGATGTACCATTAAGTGCAGTGTTTATGGGCGTTGGGTCAGTAAACGAACAATCGCTGGTTGAAACCCCGCTGTGGTCACTTGATGTTGTATGTTGTGCAACTAGACAAGACACTTTATCTACATTGTCTCAATCCACCCGGCTGAAATTGTTTACCGGTTTATGCTGATAGATAACCTGCGATGGACTGATGTCCCATCCAGGTGGGGTCATTGACTTTCATTTGCTTAGCACCACAAAAACCGAGGATAAGCACCGGCCTTATGGGCTTTCATGCCACTGAGAAGGATTTAACTTATCTTAAGGCCAGAAAGTATCGTGTGTGTAAAAGATAGAATTGAAAGGAAAAAAGGTTTGCATCTCTTTTGGTAAATGACAAACAAAAGGTACTGAAAATTTTTCTCCTAAAATGGAAAAAAAGCCCTAATAATATGACTATTATGCGATTTGTATCCTATATTAAACAGTTGCAGCTTGTTCCGAGTTATTGACAAACGATTTTGCGTTTACAATTTTGATTCTTATTCAAATATGACATCAAAACTACACATATGTATACACTAATATTGTTATCAACAATTTGTTGATATTAATTCAATTCTATTTAATCCATTGACAAAAACCCACATGTGGCGCAAGTCATACATACAGTATACAAATATAATTAGTACATAGATTTTCTTATTTTAAATGCATCACATATGAAGTTACAAATATTTCCTGTTGATTTAACATCTGCTGTGTTAAGAATTTTATAAGATATACTTTTAAAAAGTGAACAATATTCACTTCGTAGTTGTTTATAAAGAGGACATATAAATAAAAAATGTTGTTCATCTTCAACAACAGTGTGACAGTTAATACAATATCGTTCATCCCTTGGAATAATATGTTTACAATATCTGCTACCTCTATATTAATTTAAAAAAAAACTCTAATGAATAAGAATATCACTTAACGTGAAATAAATGACTAGGTAATGAAACTTGTTCCGTTTGAAAAAACCAATGTCATGCAGTATTTTAAAATACTTTATAGTAAAGTCACTGCAAGTCTTTCTCTGTCCCACCTTCCCTTCCTCTCTTGCTTCCTTTTTCTCTTTCTTTTGATTGTTCTCTTTGTTCCCCGTTTTGTTTCTTAATCTCACGATTTTCACTTTTTCCTGTTTTATTTCTGTCTACTTTTTCAGTCAGTACTTATTTCACTATTTTATTACTTTACTTTTACTCTATCTTTTTTGTTTATGCCGTTTCCTGTCTGTAAGTCTCCCGACCTTTTTTCTTTTTATCTCATACTCTCTTCTTTTCATTCATAAAATGTTTGTTAAACTTTACGATTTGAAAATCTCCTTCAAGGTTAAAATCTAGACTACAATGTTGATTTTTTTTGTGTCAAGCGAAGTCAAATCTGGAACGCGATGCATTCTTTAAAGACAGGTAGGAGTGCTCAAAAATAGCTGGCAATCAACATATTTGAGTTGAAAATCAAAAATGGGTCAATGATAATTATCTTCATTTAAAGCTTAAATACGAGCAACCTTTGTTAACTTCATTACTTTTTTCTGTTCTAAATAAATATACTTAGAAAAAATTAAGAAAAACAAATGTGCTTTGTTACGCAAATGCAATACTAGTATGTCATTTACTGTTGTTATTATACAATTTGGGCCAAATTTGTGGAATGTCCTTTTCTCAAAACGGTTATCCAGGTCCATGCATTCGTTTATGACAATGAATATATTTAACTACATCCAGAAAATAACGTCCCCATAAAAATTAACTAATAAAAATAGATAATAAACTAGTTTTATTAAAGTTTATGAGGTATTCAAAAGCACAATCTGAATCTTAAAAGGACAAAAAGGTATGCTAGATAAATAAAGGATATACAAATGACAAAAGACTCACACTCTCCTGATCATTTCATGTTTGTCGATAACCGGGGAAACATCAGTAAAAATAGGTATATAGTGCACTATTCACACGAAAATCAAATATGAATACATACGTATGTTTTTATAGATAAAAAGACGAATCAACATAAACATTACTCGTTTAGATTTTAAAACATTTGTATGTACGAACATTAACAATTTCCGACACATACAAAAATTTATCAGCTAACGAGTTCAAAATGTGATTTTTCACCACTAGATATACACTAATTATTTTTTATGTTTTTGTTGGCTGTGGCGGTGTCACGCTATATGGATGTGGTTGCGGGGATCCATACGCCGGGTTAGACTGTCCGTATGCAGGTTGCGCTTGCAGATTGTACACAACCCCAGGAGTCTGTTGTTTCTTTCCTGTTAAAAGTTAACGAAAAGTTGTTAGATATAAAAATGTTGCAACTTCATATTTTATGTTCATCAAAGTATATTAGAATATCTCTCTACCAAAGGATTCAAGTACTCACATTTTGTGCAATACGACAATTACGTAAATTTGTGCAAAGAAGGACTTCTCAAAAGCCTCTCCCAAAAAAATCTTAGAGGTTGTTAAACCATATTTGTTCGATCCTGCAGGGATCCCCCTGATGTCTTTATGCCTTCGTTCTTAGAATCAAATCACCTAGACCCTGCTCCCAGAATTCTTTGATATTGTTTAGGTTTGTTGGGTAGCACCAAGAAGCCAATTTAGTTTATAGATAGAGCATTTTGTTTTGTCTTTTGTTTTTTATAACTTATTTTACGTGTTTGTGAATAAGAGAACTTAGGTAATATAATATGTAAGTTCGTGCACTGAATAGTTTTAGTTTTATGTAGCAATATAAATTCATATGCAAATGGCACATGGCAAAGCAATGTATAAATTTTGGATATGAAGATTGCAACGCATATTACTTTTATATTCTTTAACTAATAATCCTTCCATCATTCACAAGAACATGCTGAGAAAATTGAAATTTGGTGATACGAACAGTGTTTAAAATCAAGTCAAAAGGGAAAATACAAAACAGGACCAGAGCAACACGGACCTCTAATAAAAATAGAGGTAGGATCAGGTGTCATGGAGGAGTGAGCATCCTCTGCTGACCGGTCACACCCGCCGTATGCTTTTTGTCGTAGTCGGGAAAACGGAAAAATCCGTACACAATTCGGTACATATTTATGAAGAGGCACTTTATATAATATGTATTTTAATAAGTGTTGAGGTCTAATGGATAGTTTAAGCATCAAGTAATAATGATACCAATTTTTCAAAGAATTTTTTAAAATTATTTTAATTGGTTAAGCAGTGTAGACATAAAATATATTATAAGCTCTGTAATATATATATTTGAACCACATGACTTACTGTAACAGATGCAGCAGACGACGACACAGGCTATGATGACCACAAGGCCAATGATGGGACCCACGATCACTCTGAAAGGTCAACGGTTATGGATGAATGAATATTTAATAAGAATCGTAAAGCATGTGAATAAAAGGAAACCATGTAATTTAAATACTGTTAATTATTACAGTACTTTGTCTATCTCTCCCTCTCTCGCTGTCTCTCTCTCTTTCTGTTTCTCTTTGTCTCTCTCTGTCTCTTTCTCTCTCTGTCTCTCTCTCTCTCTTTCATTCATTCATTGATGCACATTCAATGTAACAAACCATACAATGAATGTACAAACAAAACTGAACAATTTCTATAAGATATCTGTAGAAAGTTAATGTTTATTATGTTGTTATTTTAATCACCATTTATCCCTGACCGATTCCTATACATGTTGATGTTCCAGTACATATGTACCCAGAAGGACAACACCATTTAGTTCCGGTACAACAGTGGTAAAAAGAGAACGGACAATCGCTGTCACTATTGCACGTACCATCATCATTTAGAGCTGAAATCTTAATAAAGGAAAGATTAAGATCATCTGTCCCTAAGGAGTGAAAATTTATAGATATTAAGTTTTTCGACACTATTTCATGAAGATAAATATTTTTACTAGTATTGAGTTGAAACATTTGTAAGTTTATTTAAAATGTGTATCAAAACAAGGTAGTCGTTTGTCGTAAATAATTTGTAAAACGCATCCTGAATCATTTGAGACGAAATTACGTTAGTAAACGCACGTTTGATACCTCGTTAATTAATAATACATAAGTGTTACAGTTATTATATTGTGTTTTAAATTCATTGACGCATCAGATGGACACTCGTTTTACCCATCGGTCTGAGTGTAAGCAGTATATAACAAATCATGTATGCAATACAATAGTTAAAGCCATGAATAAATTGCTAAAAATCTGAATACCATCATGTATTTCAAAATCATCCACTAACGTCGGTACTGATTTGGAGTTTGTAGCAGAGACGCGAAGAAGCAGAAAACTGATCATTAGTCTGCATTTGACAAAACTACATAAGATCTTAAAACTTTTTAATAAAAGTCCTTTGTAAATGATTGTGTGTCGTTATACACGTTTATTCACAATTCACTCTGTAGGAAAAATGGATATATTGAATTTCATTTCTGTTGTGCAAAACTGTTAAAGACTGGTTGATGCGAGGAATATATTTGCATGTAATTATTGCCTTGACTGTGTTCCTTGATAGAATGTTACACAGGATTCAGCTGCAATATCCTACAACAAGAATTTCTTTTTAGATGTAAATCCTGTTTACAGACGTAATTAATTTGATATAAAATCCATAATAATATATTTTTAGATGTATTCAAAACAAACCAATATAATAGGCAAATTGACAGGTAGACAATGCCAACGTGACTTAATTTAACTGAAAAGCATTCCAGCAGAATGGGGAATCACACCAGCTTTGAAGAAGAGTATTGGGACGGACTCAGAAACAGATATTCCTCTCTAAAATGACTTTCTCGCCTTTTTATCTACATCAGCAATCTTTTTGGCAAAAACAAAATGGTGAAAAGAGGTTAACTTTTTTGATTCAGGATGTTCAATTGCGGGAGTTCTGGAGATATGTCAAGTCAAGGAGTAGGAAGTTCAAGGTCTTCCGGAATGTCTCCCTGACTAAGTATGTTCAGGAAAACAATGTTATTTCCCCAATTATCAAATAACACCTGTATTGCAACTGATGCTTTTTTCCTTACAAATTGAAAAGAATCGTATAGATTTCAGTCCTCTCAGTTTTTGTTTATATATACAATTAATTTCAGTACCAAATAGAAGGAGTCATACTTAGTGAATGTAAATCGCAAATTACAACTTTACTGTTAGCAAATAACCTTGCCTTGTTTATGTTCCTTTGGTTTTGAATATCTTTGGTATTTAAACGCATAACTAGGCTATAATTTCAATAGAGACACAAATAGTTGTTTACCCGAGTGTTCATATTTGTTAGAGCATGCTTAGTGTGTTTTGATTGTATGCATCGTTTACTATTTCGAAATACTACTGCACTTTTAATTTTTTTTACAGTCGCAGTTGATTTAAAAAAAGAACTCAAAGGGACATTCCCTTCGTTAAATTTTCACAAGATCCGTCCCGTGTGCAAAACGAAAAAAATTGGTCTCTTTGTCCTTATTATCCCGTTTTTACAGAGCTAATTCGAAGTATGTTTACAAATTACAAATTACTTTAGAACATAGATAAAAGATTTCTTTGGTTGATGTTTTTTCCTGTGTTTTTTCATAACCGTGAAAATACCGACCACAACTCAGAAATTGAATATGTAATAGTCGAGAAAGCTACATTAAGTTACATTCCGATAAAGACCCTTATTGGTTGGATGCAAAAATTACGATTTTTTTACACAAATATGGCTACAATCACCCCCCCCCCCCTTCCAAAAAAAAAGTTTCTCTTTTTATTATAAAAATATATCTTGTTATATATGTATAATTTTTCCTCAAAATTTGGGATAAAATCTTTCAAACACATACAACTATAAAAATAATATTTTATTTAAACTACAAAGTTCCGGAAAAGATGCCAACTTTAATTCTGGAAATGAACAAATCTTCATTGTAATCAAACAGTTCTTGACTCAAACTATAAACATTTCAAAAAGAAATTAAAACCCGTAGGAAGTACGTTTAACTCGCGTTGCTTTCAATTTATCTATATATAATTAAAAGATAATTTTGCAAATTAAGTTGTGGTATAAAACGAAAATTAAAAAAATACGTCACTCAAAATCTATTGTTAATTACATCATGTTATCTTGTTTTTAATAAACATTATTTTATAATTTAAAATTAATGCGATAAAATTAAAAAGAATATATTAAACTCTTTAAAACTTGACTTGCCTTCTGTAACGCATATCATATCGACCAAGTAAAAACCGAATAAAACAATCATGCATTTGAAATCCGCCATCCTGCTTTAATCATTGCTAGCCTTGAGTCTTATTCTGTGAAATGCCAACCAATCTTGAATTGGAAGTTGGGTAGAGTCTACAGAATTTATATTACTGAGGAGTAAATCATGTTTTAAAAATAGCAAACTATTTTAAGAGAAAAAATACGTTTCTAATACTGTAAGCTATTTTTGTCCTTTTCAAAATTAGGGGTGGAATGCATTGATTCAATACTATTTACGCAGTAGTTACGACTATTCAACCATATAATTTTTTGAATAACTGCGTTGTATGTGATAGATCTATGAATATTAACGGATATTTTAATCTATCTACAAGGTAAACTTGGATATAATAAGACTGCAGGTAAATTTAAACATACAACACTAAATAATTTAAGGTAAGAGTGAATAAAAAACTCAGTTAACTTAATATAATAAAGGTTTATTACTAGTGTTAATATCTTAAAAACATTTTGTTTCTCAAACGTATTGCGTGCGTCGAATAAAATTGTTTTTTTTTTATTTCAGACATGCCCGTATATAAAAACTCCTCCGTGTGAACTGTTTTTTTTTTCCAGCAAATTGTATTATACTAGACAATTTACAAGAAAATAGTAACAAAAGTTAACAATACGAAATGCGTTTTGGCATGTGTTGATCATACATATCATATTGTTTTAGCGGGGACATGCGGCCTTGAGATGTTAATACAGTACGAATGAGCCCCTGCTAATATTGCCTTTTAAAAAAAATATAATTGAAGTTTTTAGTTTAGAGAATTTTGTAGAGCGAACAGGGAAATAAACAGTTCCTTGGTAAACAAAGGTTGAATTAAACAATAAAATGCTTACTTTGATTATTCATGCGGGATATGAATATTGAAAAAAAAATACATAACCCACGTTAGCGTGTTATGTAAATTTTTTTCTGGAATGTTTTATTTTTATTGTTTATATTTACATCTTTCTTTTAACAAATTAATAAATTGATTGTAAAAGTAATTAAAATTAACTTAATTTCTGTTAATGTACATCAGTACGTTTTTTAAGAGAAACAGCCAAATCGTCTCCTATGGGAATATGAGTCTGACATCATCATGCTTATTTTGTGCAGTCCGTGATTTTTCTTATGTCGCTGTAGGTTTTGACCAATCGATAAACTGGGCGTGAAGATTTCAGTCTGGCTGTTTCTATAGAGCTATGAATTAACTATAAGTTTCCGTTAGAAATAGAGGGAATCATACTCGGTAGATGTAAATTTATATTTATGAATGCAGATGGTTCAAATATATAGAGTAAGTTCATCTCTTTCTCTCATCATTCTATTTCTCTTTCTCTCTCAGGAGATAAATATCTTTTCTAAATCTTTGCCAAACTTATACACGAACAACAAGTTGTTATACCTTAGTAGAAAAATATATCATCTATTCTTTCTTTGATTTTTTCTTCAAGTCACCTTTCAAGTTTCATTTTAATGGGTAGATTTTCGCGCGTTCATCCGGTCGAAGAACGTGACAAAATCCGTCTGTATCGTCAAAACTCAGATGCAAATACATTTCATAAATACAAATGATTTGCGTTCAGAAGAATTCCATTACATGGCGAGGCTTTGCCATTCAGTCACCTGAATTGTAACTATGGTGGCATATTTATGCCATCCACATATTTTTAGTCAACATAGCATATCACGTCAAGTCGCGATAACTATCTCGTCAAGTCAATATAACTTTCTTGTATCTCCACAAACTCCGACTTCTTTTTTATCTAGTCAACATAAGCTATTACATTTTGTTGTGATAACTATCTCGACAAGATGAGATGATTTATCTCGTATCTTGACTAAAATTTGTTGCATTTGCAAATACTGCCATCTACAGAACGAGATATACATGTATAACGTGTATAATCGTATATCGGAACTCATTACTCAATACCCTTACGTTTATAGAAAGGCACTTGTGCTTTATCAAAATGAAATATATCGAATGGCCCGTTAATTAGTGTCTGATTAATTATCTTTTAATATTTGATCTTCAGTTGCAAATTTATGTCTGTATTAATTTATAATTAACATGAATATATAAATATGCTGACTTACAGAGCTTTAGATACCTTGAATAAAAGACGGATGACGCAAGGTTGATATTGAACTACATGTTAATTAAATTAATCGATTAAAGATTAAAATAATACTTTTAAAAAACAATATGCAGAAAATCATTTATGTTATGTTTTGATTAGAAATGAAAACATAAAATACAATTCACCAAAATAGAACCAAAGGCAAAAACATGATTTTTTATTTAAATTCTTTGCATAACACTTTTAATCTCATGTAGTTTAAAGTATTCAAGACAGTGCAACTTTATAAATATGATGAAATGACGCAAAATACTGTGTGTTTTAAATTAGAAAATAAAAATAAGCATTTTTATATATTTTGAGGACGGCCTTATAATTTTCATTAATGATCTTCTATGCAGATCAAAAGAGCCTGGGTAATGAGTTCCAAAATTCTATTATCAAATATCTATTTATTACTTATCTTGTTTTGCGAATGGCAGTATTTGCAAATACCTTGAATTTTAGTATAGATACAAGATAAATTATCGAGATAGCTATCCCAACAAAAAGTCGGTCTTGATCGAGAAACTAGAAAGTTATCTTGACTTTACGAGATAGTTATCTTGACTTTATGTGATATGCTATGTTGACCAAAAATTATGTGGATGGCAGAAATATGCCACCATATGTAACTGAAAGGTCTGGATAGATTACGGAATGGGGGAGCTTTGCTACTCTGTCATCCCTTAGTTACCTTTCAGCCACATTTCAGTTGACTGAATGGCAGAGATTCATCCTGTGCAATACAAAGCAAAGTAAGGTATGATTATTACAAAGTTTTGTTTACGATAAAATTTATCTTAAATCAGCGTCAAGCTCAAGCAATTTATCAAAGTGTGCAAGATGAAATGGTATATCAAAAAGCTTCTTTATTTAAGATATTTTATTCAATTTTGTTGAACAATTTTAAGAAATGGCAATCGATTGTTGAATTTATTTTCTTTCCGACATATTAACCGGTTACTCGTACCATTTTTACATACTCTTAGTTCCACTCTTGCAGTAATAATCTATAGATAAATGAACATTATCTTTTAAATTAGTTTTCAAGAAAAATATAAATGTCTTTGCGTTTAGATATACCTTTATATTTTATACGACCTACTGATCACTGATTTTTTAAGAGGTTAACAAAGTTCCTACCGAGTAACCGGTTAATTTTTGAAAAATGTCAACCCCAATAATTATATTGATAAAATTCTTCAAAACAATATGTATTTAGTGCATTATCAGCCATTAATTATCTTATGTTTGGCGGGTTTTGGGGGTTTTTTTTGGCTGACCATTCAAATGATATATAAAAATATTTTTCTTATTGCAGTTGTAAAATTTTCAAATATCTTATTACTGCAATATCATTTAATAGAACAAACACTCGAAATGAGACGCGATGCATTTTTTCAATATGTAGAAATCCCCAGATTTAAATTGAAATACCAAACTTAAAATGATCAAGGGTCATCAAATGTTGTCGAGGTGGTTCAAAATGTTTAAGAATTATACATGGTTTGCTATTAAATCTTAATGGCTAGAAGACACAAGATCAGGAAGTTAGATGAGTACCTCCCTTTTTGTAAATTCACTTAATTTAAAATGATCGTAATCTGCCAAATATCAGTTTAGACTGCTCTGAAATGCAAGAAAAAAGCGTATAATTTATTCAATAAAAATATTTAAATCGGTTATGTGCAAATTGAACATCAAAGAAATTGTTTGTGAATAATTGATTTTTAAATTTAAAATAATAACTATTGAATCAACAAATAACATAGCTAGTACTGGCCCTTGTCGTAATTCAACGTTCTGTATCATTTGTTATCTTTATCATTTATACAAGGAAACTTTCAAATCTGAATTGATATGCATTGAATTTTTAAGGTACGATGTAGGCCACTTTATGGATACATTTTGATTTCCTCGCAAAGCATTAAGAATAAAATGTTTTGCATCAATCTTCAAAGAACAAATACACAAATTCCAAGGAATATTAGATATAGGAAACTCTATCAAACCGTGGTTGGGTTTTTTTTAAAACCCATTCAGACTTGACTTTTTACTCCTAATGCGCGGATTTTTCGTCATTTCTAGAATTTACTAAATTTCATATTAGATAAAAAGAACACAATTTTTTTTAATATTTTTGTATCATGTATTTCCCTGATTTTGATAAAGTGGCTTTTTAGCATGTCTGAATGCATAAGGTCCATCATGTGCCAATATATATGTTATTGTATAGAGCTTGACAGAATTTGTTAAGTAATGAGGTCATGACTATTGTTGATATGAAAAGTATCAATAAGTTGGAGTTAATCTATGACTTATTCCTAGGAAGTTAAGTGTGTTTTTTAAACAATTATTGGTTTATCGCATTTTAAACATCTTACTCAGTGCTCAATTTTGCACTTAGAGACTTCAGTGATTTTTTTGTTTTGTTTGTTTGTTTTTTTTTTTTTTTTGGGGGGGGGGGGTTGTTTGAAAATGGCGGCCACCACGCAGCACCTACTGTAAAGACTCCGGAAATTTTTTGAAATACTTTGAGTGAAAGACACGACTCTACACATACATGCTTCCCTCAGCTTGGGGGTAAGAAGCAGATACTTAGTTCTGGTAGTACACTTATAATTGGTACTTTCTAGCAACTCATAGATTATTGGATTGTTCACACTCTACAAATCTTTGAACAAAAGTCAATATGGCGGACAAACAAAGTCTGAGTGACAGTGAACGTGTTCTTGCAATATACGAAGAGATAGCGCAAAAGTTTGGAAGTTTAAGCAAAACTTAAGTGCTCTATACAGGAATTACTGTAAACGTATTATATTTAGCGTGAACAATATTTGGCGGAAAATGATTTTCCAACAAGTTAGCGTGGATTTGAATTGGCTTTTTTTCTGAATGTGCTCATTCTAATACATATATGAAAGGTATTTAGCGATGTATTTGAATTAGCGAAAGCCGCTTTCTGCCAAGAACACTAAAAAGAATACACAGCCAAATGGACTGCGTTTACAGAATCTTGAAAGCATAACACATTCAAGGCAATGTCTCTATGAGGAAGCGTTATTTCGTAGACCTGACACTCAAAAAGGACAACTACTTGAATGAAACAATTTGGCAAATATATACCTTATTTCATCACTTAGGGGGTAGTGTGCAAACTTCAGAGGTGAAAGTAGCGTTATGTTATCGAGACAGAACAAGATTAATTGTTTAATGAATTTATTACAAGCGACTCTCAAAACAGTTCACAAAAGACAGTCAAAACAATCTACGGACACAACAAAGATGTGCAATCAAGCCCGACGGCCGTTAAAACGGTACACAGCCAAACTCACAAAGCCCGACGGCCGTTAAAACGGTACACAGCCAAACTCACAAATGTCCTTTAAAGAGATCCGTTAACCACTCACCCGTGCGCCTAGCCCAGTTACCCTTGATCGACATTCCGGGGTTGGCCACTATTGTTGTGGGGCTTCGAGAAGAATTTCTTTACAAACTGAACGAAATGTCTGAAAGGTTTATGACTCAAAATGAAATATTAAATAGGGAGTTGAATGTTCCTCGTACAATAGTGCAACTAAAATAAAAGGAATAAATTGTTTTAAAGAGCAACGAAACAAGGTACTGTGTGATTCCGCTATCGGTAATTCCACCCGACCCACTTCTCCGTCTTGTTCATATGCAAACGCTGTCAAATCATCCTCTAGTAATCTCCGTGTGGAAGTAAAAGAGTCAAACAGTATAACCCGAGCAGAAAGAGTTCTATCATTTTCAGATAAAAACAATTAAAGTCAAAGTAGAGAAAGTGATATCGCAGATAGCATTCGACCCACACGTTATGATCAAGATTCAAGTACAGGTCAGGATCATGCATCTTAGATAAACAATGTTCAGAACGAAAACAAATGTGCAAACGCGAACTAAAAACCTCAACACAACGATGATAGGAAATACGTTTTCTGTAGTGTCGAATCAGGACCCCGAATAAAACGTTTACTTCAGTGCTATTAAGCAGTACGCAAAGGACCGCGACGTATTCATTTCGTAAATAGAAGTTCAAAAACTTTGGAACAAAAGAACCCCACACACACATTCTGCAGAAACTCTTTGAAACCATACTGTACACTAGATTGCTGGAGTGCAGGGTGTAGCAATATAATAGTAGCGTGTGTCTTATCTTAAGGAGGCTGGGGGGTCAAAAAAAAATTTTTCCTAAATTCACAAAATTTGCAGAAATGTTTCACATAATTTTAATTTACATTTTAAAGGGACTTGGACACGATTCGAGATCAAAAATTTTATTTTTATTTTTTATGTATAAAATGGTTTACTGGTGCATTTTAAATGATTGACCAAAATATTATACTTGAAAGTCAAGTTACAAGCGAGATACAGGGGTAAGAATTGATTGTTATGTAAACAAAGCTCGAGTCTTATAGTTGTTTACAAAAAATGTAATGTAGAAAATTACCATTTCTTAGACAAAATGACATGTAAAATACAATTTAAACTAACTCAGTATCTTCATAAATACTATTATCAACCAAAAAAAGTTACATTTGATTGAAACTTACACCAATACTGAATACAACATATATGTAAAAAATGACAATATTCGAGCTTTGTTTACAAAACAAAGAATTATGAACTCTGTATCTTGCCTATAACTTTATATTTGACTTTCAAATTTTGACATAACACTATAAAGTTCTTTATTTATCATTATAAACATTGAAATCAGAAAAATAAAATTTGAAAATTTTAAGTCAAATCGTGTCCAAGTCCCTTTAATGTGAAAGACCACATCACAATCATCGTTAATTTTATCATTTATTGCATCTGAAGAAATTGCACGTTATGTAAAAAAAAAATATTTTGAAAAATATATAAACTATAAATAAAGGCAAAAAACATACCAATAACATCACAAAAAATTAACACAATAATAAAAACTTAACATTATTTGTTATAAAGAAAAATATCACAATTTTACCAAAAATATATATGTCACAAAAATGCAAATATGTAAAACCCCAAAAAAGTAGCCACAAGATTATTTCAAAATTTTAACATAATAATAATCAGTACATTTGTAATAAAGATTGAGCATTAAAAAAAATTTTCGATGGTGAAATTTAAAAAAATAAAAAAATAAAAGGAAAATATTCGAACAAAATATTTGGACTTTTACAAGTTACCTCCCTTTGAAAATTTAGAAAATGCTGAAAAACAGCCGAAATAATTTTTGCATCTTGTAACCCTTGGTTTACCATCAATTGACTCTCTAAATAATGTTTCAATACCATCATATCCATTTCTTCAAAAGACAAATTCAGTACAATGTAAGAGTTATAGAACATTAGAGTGAAAATCTTTTTTGTGTAGAGATAAAAACGCTTTAAAATGGCAGCCACCCCCAGCCTCGTTAAACTGTTAATCACTATCTAGAAAGATACTCGGATGTATATGTAGCTTTCTAGACAACGAAAAAGTCTTCAACATCGTGACACGTCGGTCTATTTACAAACTGTTTCGCATTTGGATTAAAGGACGGCAATTGCTCGTAGACTCATTTCAGAATATGAATTCATGTGTTCTTAACGAAGGGGAAATGCCAAGCAATTTAACCTTGAGACAATGAGTTGAACAAGGAAGGATTCTTTCCTCTTGGTTCTTTCTCTTTCTGATATATGGTATTATTCTTGAGTTTGATCGTCTCAAAAGTGGTCCAAATATTTACACGTTTCTTATGTAATTCTTGCCGTCGACACATCATTAATATCAAACACTCAAACCACATTGCAAACGTAAGTAAATGTCAGTTAGATTATGCGTCTGCAAAGCGGTTAAAATTGAACCCTTTAAAGAGTTGCATTATATACATTCCGTCCAAAGGCAATCGTAGAAAAGCTGCTACTGAGAACATTTTCCTGTTAGGAAGAAAAATTCGCCTATCAATATCGCAGATCGCCTATCGATATCACAGACGAAAACATGTACGCCGGGGTGACTTTCATTTTAAAGTGCAATCTCGCGTTCATGCTGCAGAGGACGAAAACATAGAAATGCACAAGCATGGCGTAACCCAAATTTTGAACTGCAAAAAAAAAAACAAACAAAAAACAAAAAACAAAAAAGGAAAACTGTTGTTGCATCAACCGTCCTTTTTGGTTGTGAACTTTGGTCAGGTATCTCAAAAAATCTTCGGAAAACCTTGAAATTCTGAAAGAGATTTGCGGAGCGCAAGATTCATGGTTTTGATCAACAATCTCCCTCTCCATGCACTATTTATTCACTAGGTCTTATAATGATGGAAAAGATGGTTCAAAAACTGCACCTACTTTTCTGGAATCGGCTTTGCTGATCTAACTACTCGCTGTTTTTCAAGAAATTGTGTATTGCAAGGCTGTGTACGTTTTCGGTAGACACACCTCAAAAGAAACCAAGGGCTTATTAACTGTAACTACTGTAGATTCCTAATTAAACGCGAGGAATTAATATTCACGTAAAATCGCGAGATGCGTATCTCGCGGATTATACAATCTCGCTTTTATTTTTTGAACACATGTAAACTAAACGAAACATGTAAACTAAACGAAACTATGATGAAAATTTGGCATTCGCGATTTTAAATTCTCGCGATTTGATGCAAAACGGTTGAATCGCGGAATTAAGTACTCGCGTAAAATAAGGAATCTACAGTATAGAACCATGAGAAGCTACATAAGTGATTACTTTTCAGTGAGTATATCCTTAATAAAGAAGCATCTTCAAAGTCAGGCTGGAACCAGTACATCGACACTCTCATTCGGAAATCTTCTCAGGATGAATTGAGAGAATCGCTGAAAGGTCGACCAGAACTTATCAGCTTTGCTAAAGTGCATTAATATTTTGAACCTTCAACATCCGGAATATACTTGGAAATTACTTAAATTGATAAACTTTTCCTTTACCTATGAAACGGAGGAAGCGTCGTGTATTCTTTGTAAAAGAAAAGTCATCGATATAGTACAATATTTTATCATAGACTGTCCTGTCCTGTATATAAGT
>WFKH01010211.1:57503929-57516629 GCA_016163765.1 Magallana hongkongensis | reverse complement strand
ATTTGCTTGCATTTACCAGCTTTTGTAAACATATTTTATAACATATCAAAAATTGTTTGCCAATGCTTTTCATACTCAGCAAATTTACAATTCTTAAGCAACATTAGTTTTTCAATATGTAATCTATCAGTGACAGTTCGTTTAAACATGAGCATAGAAAGTTTTGGGACATTCTTATATTTACTGGCAAAAATAAATTGTTTCAGTATAAGAATCAATAAGTTTTGTAGTCTATACATATTTCTATTTTTGAATTTACCGAAAGGTATTGTTTGTTTATCAAATGTCATAATACAATTGAATTTGCTTCTTAACCATTCTTCAAAGTAGTGCCATATTTCTCTGACATGAAAACAGTCAACAAATAAATGTTCAATAGTTACAGAAAGAGCATGCTGATGAATCAATTATATTGAGTTAAGAAAGGTATTCATTTGTTTGCAAAATCCTATGTAAAATCTGGAATTTCAACCATTGAAATTTGGATTCTTTTGAGGTTTTAAATGGGAGTTCAAAAATTTTATTCCATTCTATGTCTGTATACACAAATCCAGTATCAGTCCACTTCTTAATTGAACGAATTAATTCTTTTTTGTTATTGATGAATACACAGTACATATCCTTACATCCTATGTTTTGTTTGTAAAAAATAGTTAGGGAATTTGGAATTAATGGTCCATATTCTATCTTAGTATTATTTGAGGCTTTCAATCTCTCTAAAATTGACTTTTTCAAACCCATGTATTCTAAAAAATTTGTCTTAACGTTCGAATTTCTGAGAGTTTCAAGACTTATAAAATTGCCTTCATCTGTCATCAAGTGCTTAATAAATTTATAACCAGAGTTAAATAACTCTTTATAAAAATTGATGAGTTATTAATTCTAATATTAGGATTAAACCATATATGTTCATTAAGCACTTTTATGTCATTTTGGCTATAAGACTTAACAATTCTAACCCAGTCTAATAGAACTTCTTTCCAAAAGTTGTTACTTATCTTATTGCATATATTGATAATAAAATCTAAACCGTTTTCCCATAGGGTTTCTATTTTTAATCCTAATTCTGATTCAAAAAATTTACCCACTTTGTATTAGAGTGTATTAGTCTTCTTATCCATGTAGATTTTAATGCACAAACAAATTCTTTATAGTCTATCATTTTTAATCCCCAATGTCTGTAATCTTGAATTATAATGTTTTTCTTTACCTTATGGACCTTGCCTCCCCATAAAAAATTGTAAATTTTTTCTCAAATTGTTGCAAGTATTCTACACTAGGGTTTGGTAAGCCAAGGTAAGTTTAAAAAGTAGTCAAAAATTTATTTTAATAATTCAGAAGTGTTTACATCTTGTTTTTGGGGGAGAAAACTTCTTACTGTCTCGCAAAGTGTATGATACAACATCAGATTATATAAATTTTGATTGATCTTACAGTTTTACGTCGTCTCTATATATAATAGTGATATCAAATTTACTGGGATAGTTTAGTTGATTAATTTGGACTGTACTATAAAGGTAGTTGAGTATTCGGTAAGATATTTGAAACTGGGTGTCCATATCAAATAAAATTCTGCTGCTGTATACATATATTGTGTCTTTAGATAAAAAAAAATTTTCTAGCAATTTTTTTTTTATACAGTACCGTCAACGCGGATCCCGTATTTTCCGCGCACCCCAGCGATCCAAATTGCAACACGGTTTACGACAGGTGTCTCAGGTAAAACCGCGTACCCCCGGTAGGGTCGTTCAGCAAATCAACACCGCCGCGGTCTTGACGATCAAATACAGGTGAGGAAAAGTATTGGACTAAAACGCGAGTTGTCTATCGATTAAAAAAGTAATTGACAGCTACAAGTAACTATATAATTATATCATATTATTAATGGAAGTATTTAAAACTACAGACGATATATTTTCAAATTGTTTTAAAAAATTTATATAACGCGTGTTTAAAATCTTTCATCGATGCTATTTCATTTAGTAACTTGAAAGTGTATTTTTACAAACTATTTTAATTGACGTAGCCTATTCAAAAATTTATATGTTTGCCAGTTGTATTTTATTTTTTTCCTTAATTTATTCAACTGTGAGGAAGTATTGAAACTTTTCTTTTTGTAACTTGACGGTGTATTTTTACAAACTATTAAAATTGACGCAACCTATTCAAAAAATCATATGTTTGCCAGTTGTATTTTATTTTTTTCCGTAATTTAATAAATTGTGAGGAAGTATTGAAACTTTTCTTTTTGTAACTTGACGGTGTATTTTTACAAACTATTAAAATTGAGGTAGCCTATTCAAAAATTTATATGTTTGCCAGAAGTATTTTATTTTTTTCCTTAATTTATTAAATTGTGAGGAAGTATTGAAACCCTTCTGTTTTATCAATGCAAACCGCATACCGGGTAAATCAAATTATTGAAATATGTCCGTCCGATCGAGTTTTAACAAACTTTCAGCCAGTTTGCAATTGTATTTTAGAAAACAGAAAGTACACATTTACATGTTGTATATTAATAATATTCGTATTTTGTATGTATTTTAAAATTTTAATCTACTTGTTCATCGGCAAGGTTTTCTGTGAAAGTGATACATGTATAATACACGGTCTGGAAAACAGCGCGCTAACCGCTAATCGTATTGGAATATTGGCGAAGCGGTTTATGGCAATTTAAGGTCGCGAGGATATTTTTCAGGTTGACATCAGAGGTAGGTAGATAATATTAAAATAATTAGACTAGTGTTGTTCTCTTATTTAAACCTTATAAGCTTGGTATATAACTGCTGTATTTAACTCGATACTAAAGTGTTACTATTCTTCACAAGAAATGGAAAGAGGTATTATTTTGCATCACAAAACATGGGAATCTGTACATGTTATTAAATGCATACAACTCGAATTACTTTAAAAAAAATGCAATCTATTTATGAACACATTTCCTTTCTTGTGTATATTAAGTAAGTTTAAGTCGCGATTATTTCCTGTGTATAATGATTAGCAAACTTAGGGTAGAAAAAACGGCATGCCCTGGGGGTTTTCACACCTCTTCAAGACAAAAGAAAACCTCTAAATTGCGAACTACTTCGTCTAACCGTAAAACACCACCCCTGTTCTACCTTACAGAATGGGTTTCTTGATTTATGAGTGTCGTCGATCCAGGTATTCTCTTTTTATGATCGTTATGAGAGAGAGAGAGAGAGAGAGAGAGAGAGAGAGAGTAAAATTCCTGATGGTCACTCGTTACACGGATTATCCACCTGTCTCATACCTGTGTATTATGTGCGTTCAAGCGTTGAGTGATTTCCTGTCTGTGTGATGGTTTCACACATTTGTGTAAAACAATTGCGACAAAAGTCAAATACAGTTTACTTTGACAGTGATAAACCATTGTAGATAAGGGTGTGGGGGGGGGGGGGGGGGTTACGAGAAACGTTATTCGCAACTGATAGGTACAACATATGTGTAGTAGCTTCATATTCAACACACATAAAATGATATCAATACCTTGTAGTATTCTAAGTGTAAAGTAACATTTTCATTTTATGCCGTTGATAGTAAGGTAAACATTCACCGGGTAGCATGTGCTTGTAACGGACTAAGTTATCGAGAGACAGTGCCGTAAAACTTGCTACAAATTGATATGGATTAAAAATATTTAGAGTCGGAAATGTTTAAAATCATTAAAAAATCGGTATTTTTTTTTAGTTTTTATCTTATCCTACATGTAGAAATAATAGCTTTATCCACATTGACATGGAAATTGTAAAGGGTGCAGATGATTCTCTAATTAAAATTTCTCTAAAATAACTCATAAGGAGTTTTCAAAACCTGCATTTAATATGTAATCATTTAATGTGAAATGAAGCAATACATCAGACATGGTCGGTAAGGAATGATTCTTAATGTTAGGTGGCCGTCTTATTGTCTAATGGCGTACAGGTAAAATTAAATCTCTGATTACCTTGTTCAACGGTAGGTCACACCGCCGCGGTTTAAACATGGCTGCAGCGAGGACCGCGATGAATTCACCACGATGGTGTAACGCGGAAAGGATTAATTAAAGGCGGGGGGAGCGCGGTTAAATACGGGATCCGCGTTGACGGTACTGTAGAATATGATTGTGTTTTTTGTATAAAGTTTATCAATTTTCTTTGAAAATTGGCCTGGTATAACTCCCCATTATTTTGTCAAAGCTTATGCTAACAGATTTAAAAAAGATCTTTTAAGAGAAAAATTTAGTAAGTTCGATGGCTCGGTGTTTAAAGTTATTTAATTTTAAATGTAGTATAGAATTAAAAGTGAGTGCTTACAATTTTCAAACTGAAATGAATACTTTACACACAATATTTTTTTACCCTTACCTATTTTAATGATCATGTATTTACATGTTCTTTACATCATTGTAAAGTTTTTTAATCCAATTTTAGTAATGACAGAATCTTAGAAGAAAATTTCAATTCAACGGTACTACGATTTTGTATTTTAGTCTCATATATTTCAGAATGGATGATGCTCCGTGGGTATCAGAGGCCCTGTACGTAGGTCTTTGTCATAAGATAGGGGCACCCACATATGTCACTTTGAGGCGGGAGTTGATGGGTATGGAGGAGATGATACAGAGACCGATAGAGAAATATTTTAAAAGCGGATGTGCAAAGTGTGGTAGTTATAGAGAAGGTTTCAGGTTCAAATCATCAGACCAGGATTCCATGGTTTGGACAACAACGATTAAATTGATCACTGAGATGTCAAATTTCATCGAGTCTAATTTAGATACACTATTTATGGAACAATCCTTTACTCCACCTGGGTATGTGCGATTAAAACTTTTAAATCCACCACAACATTACAAGGCGTTACCATATGTAGTAAAACATACGAATGGTTACTACCTTTCAAGTGAGAAAATGGGTGAAGTCGTATATCATGGTTTATCTAAGTACAGAATGTTCACCGAAACACTTCGACTTCATGGACCTTGTTCCAACTTTTATGTGGGAGACGTTGAAACTGACTTTGTTCTTTGCTATGCTTGTCAATATTGGCCACAGGCAGCTCATTCATGGATCACCAGGTGCAAGGAGAAGAAATGGCCACTCCAAAATTTCCTTAGTGAAGTAATATCCGACGGATGTCACGTTGTTCCCATTGGAAGTCATTTAATGCCTGATGAGGATGAAATAGAATGGAGACTTTCTTTCTCTCAAGCAGAACTACAAATGGTTTATTCGTTTAATCATACTCAATTTCTGTGTTATGGAATGTTTAAAATATTTCTGAAAGAGGTTCTTTGTTCATCGACACATGAATCGTTAATATGTTCATATTTTCTTAAAACTGTTTTATTCTGGGAAATTCAAAACAAACCGAATGGAAAGTTTTGGTGTCCATCAAATTTATTGTCTTGTTTCTGGACTTGTTTTAAACGTCTATGTAAGTGTGTGTACGATTCTTGCTGTCCGAACTTCATTATTCCAGGAAACAATATGTTTAAAAACAAAGTGTTCGGTGCTCCGCGAGAAGCGCTACTATCCCAGCTCCTTGGCTATTATGAGATGGGCGTGGAATGTGTGAAGCTTAGTCCCACTATCTGTTCCATCGTAGCTCAAGCTTATTGGGATGTGTCGTTCTCATGGGGGCATGATGTATCGCAATTAGATATGGATATGACTATAAACGCTGAATTAATTAATAATCACCATCCAATGTTCACAATAGAAGATTGTTATCTAAGATTGGAATCGATTTCTAGCTTATTGCAGCTATCGCTCTCCCGATTTCAATCTCTGGCATTGCAGTTTTCTACATCAGACGGTCTAGTTCAGACAGGCTTTTTACTGGCAAAAAAATCTGCAAACAAAAGGAACAAAATCTGGTACAATCTAGACAAAATGATAATTAACATGTTGCAATTGTCTTCTAGAATTGGCCACTTGTCTCAAATATTGTGTTTGGGTGTCTATTTTTACAACAAAGAGAGATATCACAAAGCTCAAGATATAATCAAAATCTTTAGGCAGATATATTCACAGCCATTCATATTGTTTGACGAGTGTGGTCTAGGAAGGACAATCTACCAGGAAACCATCGGTAGGTATCATTTGGGAAAAAGAATGAGGAAAGCATGGATGCATGTAGTTTACTTTCCAATTTCTAATCTAACAGAATTTCATTCAGTGCCTAAAAAATGCATTTTACAAGAAGATTTGTTTAATGTATCTCCACTTGTCGCATTTCACACGTTAAGTGTGCTATGTAACCACAGACTAGGTAACCGCTCCCAGTGTCTACAGTCACTGACACACCTACAGACACTGCTGCTGTATAATGACGGTAAATGCGTACCTTTAGACACAATGGACATATCTTGGCATTTACTGGGCATTTGTCAGTACGTTATGAAGGACCTACATGGAGCTTTTCAATCTTTCCAAAATTCTCTGAGACCAAAACAATTATATAGATTAAAGAGAAAAACTTTAATCAGAATGTGTCTTGTTCTTTACCAGTTAATGAAGTGAATACATATCATCAATCTATTTACAATTGCATGTATAACAGAGATTTTTTCAATACATGTTATCTTTTTATTAGAATTTATTATATGTACAGAACCGATCAGTATCCAGTGCGTCTAAATTTTCAGCTCTATGACATCTTGTACAATCAGTAAAGACTGATTCGTCATTTTATCGGTCGCCAGAAGGCGGTCAATGACATAATATAAAAGCTGTAAATAATTAAGAAATGTGTACCATTTGTAAATAAAATATGTATTTCTTAGACATTTTTAAACACATTTACAAATATGCGTGTGCATCATTGTGCGTGTGTGTAATTTATCATTTTTATATGCATTATAAAACTGATCAACGGACAATAAGAAACGTTTGTAAGCAACATAGATAGACCATTTAATTCTGAAGTATTTTAACTTAATACATAATTCAAAAATGTATTATACAAATTATTTCCGTATCTTTATAATTCCCAAAGTCCGAATTGTGGGGTGTCGTATTTGTCGGCTTACTAAAAAAGTTTAATGTTTTCTATACATTTGTACTATCATGAACTGGAAAAAAAATTAGTTTCCCCTTTATATGAATAGTGTTCGTATTTTGCACTACTTTTATAATATATACATGTATGCATAAAAATACAATGTGTTTGCTTTTATGATTATATATATTTATTCATATTTACGTCTATTTACGCTTTAAAAAATACATATATAAATGCTAAAGAAAATATATATTTTGTACATTATAGATGTATGATTTATTTATACCGCTGAATAGCATTACTGATCCAGAGGACCCCTGGCACCCCAGGTGAGGTATATCTCGAATCCTAATGTATAGTGTTTAATAAAAAATGAACTGGAAAAAATGAGCAAAAAAATTGTGGTCAAAAGCCAATTTTTAAAGCTTGTAAAAGCTTGTGAAATGACACAGTGATCCCGCAGTTACTTGTTTATATTACAATCCTTTGAAAAGATTTTATTGTTGTGTTTTTCTTCTTATATAAGATTTATTGAAAACATGTACCTAAGATACATAGGACGTTCCTGTTATGTACTTAAAACCCCAGTATTGCAGTATTGCTGATATGGGTAAGCTGTTCTAATCTCCGTTACTACACATGATAGCAGAATCTTCCTGATGTGTTTCCCCAAGAGTTGCCAAATCTATCGCACAAAGTGTCGATATGCCAGGTGTGTCGATATGTCAGGTGCCTATAAACACCAAGAACAGACAAACGTTTGAGAAGTAATTAGATCTAAGAACACTTACACGTACAGTTACATTCAGTGTTTATTTGAAATGTATACCTGTTAATACACTTCTTAAGGAGGTTGGATCCTGCAATCATGAGTCTCTAAGTTTTTTTCTAAAGTATTTTTTTAAATCTACATACATAGCTAAACTAAAATTCAAAACAAAATTTTGGGGTCTATATGCTCCTTTCGGTGCTACAGTGTATTTAATATGACCTTTCTGCACTGAAAGTGCAAATTGCACACAAATCGCTTTTTAGTCAATAGTTTTAAATCGGAATAAAACATGGCATCAAATACAAATTTATATTATTTGAAATTAACAAAATTAAAATAATCATACAGAAAAAGTTTGCAATTTCTTCCCCTAATTGATATTTTGACCTTTTTGCACTGATAAAACGCTGTTTGTATCCATTAACGATTCAACATGCAATACAATTATTTAAAAGTCTCAAACTTTTTCTCAAATTTTAATAGACTTGTCAAAAATATCTTACAAATTCAGAAAACAAAACCAAAAGTATGGGTCTATGATGTAAATTTTGAGATAAAGCATGAAATAAGCTAATTTTAGGCAAAAATTGGAGTTCATTTTTTCTTGACTTTTATGAATATTAGTTAAATGTGCCAATATACGTCGATAGAAATATTGAAATATTGTTAAAATATGTTTTTTGAAACAACACGAAGATAACCGAATGCATAAACTAGCTGGAAATTTGGTCTGCACTGAAAATAAGGAAGCTAAAATTACAGTACTCTAAAACAACTGAGTTATGAAAAACGTTCATTTTCTTCTTAAAAACCTTCCGCCACAAAATATAGTCCCTTAGGTAACTCTTTAAATATGTAATTTTCCCTTAACTATTTTATTCAATATAGTTTATTTGGCATTGTAAAATAGGAATTTACTAGTAGAATTACTATATGACACAGAATTTCCAGACCAGAGGTGACCCAAAATGGCTACCCAAAATCAGAGGAACGAACCTCTTTAACAGTTACGCTTATAATACCAGGTATCCGCTTCTAAACATTCACTCTTTTACAGTAGAGATGAAGTAGGGGTGTGCTTAGTTTTTCAAAATCGTAACATAATATAATGATCATAAAAAAATGGCAATTAAAATATATATTTGTTTAGAGAGTATCATAAGTTCAAACTGCAAGGATTGGATTAGATAATTCGATGAATAATTCAGTCTTCAAACACACTCAAATCATTCAGACTTGATGGGTTAAACAAACTGATTGACTTCATTAAAATGAACGTCTAAAAACCTCATCACCTGGTACCTATACACAGGTTATTTTGATGTTGAAAAAACTGTACGTTCATCATTGGTTTCCCACACAAAACATTTTTTCTATTTCTCTTTGTTACTTTATTGTGGTAAATGTATAATAGGTTTTTTTTGGTAGTTTTTGGTGCAATGCGATTATGATTAAGTGTAGATTCAGATTGATTTCATACAAAAAACAATGACCTCACTATTTAAATATGTTGACCCCGAACTTGATTGAAAATCAATTTAACAATTAAATTGTTCATGAAGCATACAAATATGACATATTTACAGGCAATTTAATTGAGTAAACCAAATGATGTTGTAATTGTAAATGATAAAGAATCAGTGTATGGGGGAATGGTTGAGGAGGTACTCGAAAGAGACAAACCGGGAAAAATGTTTTTAAATGATACATTTTTTAAAGATAAAGTGGAGTAAAAAAGCTTAAAGACGCCTCCTTAAAAAGATCAAAAGAACAGGACGACGGGCCTAATTCGCTCTGCGCAGATATATCGCGCAGCTACAGGGAGTGATTGTTACAACCATCGAATTCTCATTATTACGTCACAATCACAAAAACTCAATGAAAAATCACTTATGACACAATATATAGCTGTTCAACGTCATCAATACACACTTATATATAGCATGTAGTGGGCGACCTTGCTATTATTTAACATGCTGAAATACGCTTTTCAACATTATTTAAAGGGGCATAGTCACGATTTTGGTCAAATTCTATTTTTCTGCTTTTATTGTTAACAATGCTTTAGGAATGCATTTTCAATGATCAAATGAAAATTGGGAGTCAGTCGTAGAGTTATAATCACGATACAGGGCTCACAATTCTTTGGTATGTAAACAAGGCTCGTGCTATGTTGTTGTTTACAAAGGTTCAATATACCAGTAAAAATCTTTTTTTTTCAAGCTGACTTGTGTATCTTCTTATTTGCTTTAAGCATAAACAAACAGTTCCTATCGTTTAACACATTCATTTTAGGTCTAAAACCGGAATTTTTACACCAGCATTCAAAATGTAAACAAAATCTGAAGCATTGAAAGCATTAAAATCGGAAAAATATTATTTTATCAAAATCTTAAATGACTTAAATCACATACCTTGAATCGACCATAAGGTGAAAAATGCTTTAGGCTAAAAAGAGACCTTTGTAACACAATACAAATCACTAAACCAGTAGAGCATAAAAATAACACAACACATTTATAGTGTATTACTAGTAATGAAAATTTCAATTATAAGATACTTTTGATTATAAGTACTGAAATGAATATCAAATAGGATAATCAAATGACTGGTACAAATTATAATTTATATTGAAAAAAATATGTTTAATTCTGATCTTTCACTTAATAATCATTGCAATATGCAATAAGTGTGAAAAAAATATTAAAAATTCACACCCTACTTCATTATCAAACATGCAAATTGGGTTTATTTCACTTTATTGATATCTAGAAAAGCTTATCTTACTAGCTAAAAAAACGGTTCTTGAAACTTGTTCATAACCTCTTCATTGAATATCTGAAACCACATACATTAGGTGTATCAGCCCTGATTCACTTTTAGACTATCCGGAAAAAATGACCTCAAGGGCTGAGATTCCTCTATCTAGGCACATTGTGAACAGGCTGTCTCACAGTCAAAGTTAAAAATTGTAAAATCACGATTGCTTGTGTGTATTTCGATATGTTTTGATACAAGATTAAAAAATAAATAAAAGAAATTAAAGCGTAATATTACATATTAGCATATTTTTATTTGGTGATGAAACTTCACAAAATATGGTGGATCTCTCTGCCTATTTTTTTTTCGTGTTTTTGCGTAAGAACTTTACATGTACTATTTATAGGAATTCTGTTAACATATACATTGATCATAAATTAACCTGATGCATTTCTATTTTGCGTCAAGTAAATGAATGAACTTATATATAATCTAAATTGTTATAAAAATTGAAAAAACAGGGGACTTTGTCTTATTAAATGACAAATGATTTTTGAGTTTGTAAATTTACTCCCTGAAGTTTTTATAGTTTATTATGTATCACCGTCCCCCTCCCCCATATGCACTAATTCATAAATACCCGTGTTTTTAAAAACGTTTTTATTAAATTTACTGCCTATTTAAACTGACGGTAAATCTGTTATGCATATGTACAACTTCAAAAAGTTCAATAGTTTTGACGGAATGGATAAGAGATTTAAATGAAGTTTAAAGCTGAGGTGGCACGGGACAGTTTTTTTGATACATTTCATTGTAGCCAGGGGATGTGTGTCTTCAGAACTCTGTAACTAGAATTTCCTCAGTTCCCATTGAGCACAAATACCTTTAATTGACTTGTTATAGGGTCAATCACTAATTTCTGAAGAAAATTACTAGTCAAAACCTGTAAAATTTTCTACATACTGGATTTTATGAGATTTTGACCCTTTCATATTTTGCTAATTTTTCATGATTTTTCAGCTTTTTAGACCTCCCCCAGCTAATTCCCTGCAAAGGGTTGACCTTCCGTACCGTGTGCATGTTGCACCATCATATGTCAGAAACTTACCGGTGTATAGTTTACAATGTCCCATCCACCTACTTTTCGTGTTATTTTACCTCCCGTCTGTCACTTGCAATTTCACTGTGTAAAGTCAACACAACAGTCATAGCCGCGGTTTCGCATTTTACTTCTGATTCTCATGTACCTAACATATGGGGCCTACATATTGCATGTCAATTTCAACAAGAGACATCCCTCTAACTAATGATAATCATTAAAAATCATTTCATGAATTTTAGCAACACTCATAAGCCTTCAAGTACAGCAACTCTCAATTTTACAAAAATACTAATTTTCGGTACTTTATCCGAAACTGTCCCTTGCTACCTGAACACCGCTTGTAAATAGGCTCCGCTATGCCTACAACCCCTATACAAGCCCCACCCTTTTTCTCTATAGAGGTCTCACCTGTGTGAACCTACATCTTTTCGCGCCGTGAAACTCAGTCGCAATGAAATTATCAAAATTTACCCATTTTTCAAGCCAGAAGAATATTAACATCAAATAAACAGGTCAATGCATTATTTACAAACAGAACATGCACATAGATAAGAAATAAATGCATAAAATTCAAAGACCATGAAAGAAATATTACACGTTGGCCACGAGTTTTAGGTGTGCAATCGAGTGTAACAAAATTGAAAGGTGTATTTAAACAATAAAATGCTTTCTTTGGTGACTCATTCGGGATATGAAGGTAGCGACATTGCAGAAAAAATACATAACCCGCGTTAGCGGGTTATGTAATTTTTTTCTGCAATGATCGCTACCTTCATAACCCGAATGAATCATCAAAGAAAGCATTCTATTGTTTATATTAATATCTTTCCTTTAACTAATTAATAAATTGGTTATGAAAAGTTAGTAAAATTCACTAAATTACTGTTAACGTACATCAGTACGTTAGCTAAAAGAAACAGCCAAATCGTCTCCTGTGAGACTTTGTGTCTGACATCATCATGATTATTTCGTGCAGTCCGTGATTTTTCTTAGGTCGCTGTAGGTTTCGACCAATCGATAAACAGGGCGTGTCAATTTCAGTCCTGTCAGTATCTTGTCAG
>WFKH01010211.1:57485700-57499646 GCA_016163765.1 Magallana hongkongensis | reverse complement strand
AACAGAACAATATCAATAGGCCTTTACACTGTGGTGTAAAGACCTAAAAACATAAAGAAAACAAGAGGTCTTTCACCTGAAAGGTGGAAAGACCTAATAACGACAGGGTTGGATACTTTCAGTTGTGAAAAATGAGGAAGAAAGATGAATAGAACACACACCAGTAAGAAAATTTTATTTGAACTGAAATATCTATAAAGCAGATGATACTAATTCCTGTACAGTTTTATTTCGAAAAAGAATACATACAACTGTATTATAAAAACAATTCTAAAATACAAACATTTGCTGATCGATTCATGAACAATAAACAGTTACACATTTAGTTGATGAAGAACAAGACACATTCTGGTTGCAGTTACTCTGTGTAGTTTATGGAATGGTTTCTGTCTCATTGACAATTGATAAGACTGTAACGCCCCGTGTAGGTCCCCCATAACGTGCTGACAGATCCCCAGTATCTGCCATGCAATATCTCTGCACTCTAAGGGTGCAACCCTCTCACAATCATAGATAAGTTGTTGCTGCAGAATGTTCAATGTCTGTAGACTTTTAGACCTGTTCCCTAGTCTGTAGTCAGATAGCACACTTAACATGTATAACGACACTTGTGGAGAGATATGTAGAGTCATATATTGATCTATCGGAAAAAGACTATGTTCTATTGTGAATTCTGATAGATAGGAAATCGGATAGAAAACGTCACTTTTCCAGGCTTTCTTCATTCTATTGGCCAAAGAATACTTACCAACACATTCAAGATATCGTAAACTACTTTCATCGCAGTTGTCAAACAATATAAATGGTTGTGAGAATCTCTGTTTACAGATTCTGACTATGTCTTGAACTTTGTGATAACGACCTGTGTTGTAAAAGTAGACAGCCAAGCACAGTATCTGAGACATGGGACCGATCTTGGAAGAAAATCGTAACATGTTTATAATCTTTTTGTCTACTTTGTACCATACTTTATTTTTGTTGAGTTCAAAATGTTGTGCAAGTATAAACGCCGTTTGAGTAAGAATGTCTGACAAAGCATGTTGCAGTGCTAAGGATTGGAACTGAGAGATGATAGCTTCAGTAAGTTCACAATTGACTTCAGTGTGACATAACATTCTTTTCCGTTCTGCATTGGTACGTGACATTGAAATTATTCTTTAGAAATACACTTATCCATTTCAACGAGTGATAAATCATGGCCTTTTGTGAAAGGTATCACAATCGACGGAGAAGACAGGGCTGGCGTTAAGATGGAACTGAGAGTTTGGCTAAGCTGAAGACAGGCAAAGCCTTTCTCATAATATCCAATAAGTTTTGAAAGCAAGGCTTCACGTGAAGCACCGATTATTTTGCATTTAAACATGTTGTTTTCTGGAATAAAGAAGTTAGGGCAATTAGAATCAAAAACACATTTACACAAACGTTTAAAACACACCCAGAAACAATTCAATAAATTTGATGGACACCAAAATGTGCTTTCTGGATAGTTTTGTATCTCCCAGAATAGTACGGTTTTAAGAAAATATGAACATATTAAGGTATCATTTGTTGCTGCACTCAATAGCTCTTTTGAAAATATTTTCAATATTCCATAAGACAGAAATTGAGTATGATTGAATGAATAAACGATTGTTCGCTCTGCATGAGAAAAAGAAACTCTCCATTCCAGTTCTCTTTCATTGGTTGTTGAATTACTTCCGATTGGCATTACATGACATCCATTGGATATTATTTCACTAATTACTACCTGGGTTGGCCATTGCTTAAGATGACATCTAGCGATCCAAGTTTGGGCTGTTCGAGGCCATTGTTGACAAGCCATACATACACCAAAGTCATTCTCATAACCTGCCGAATAAAAGCTAGAACAAGGTCCATAAGGTCGCAGTTTTTCTGTAAGAATTCTTGACTTCGTTAAACTACAGTATACGCTGTGACTAAATTTCTCACTTGATATGTAGTTATCAATCATTTGATCTTCGAGTGAATCTAGCAGTTTTAAGTTTCTAATTGGTGTCAAAAGTTTTAATTTAACAAAACCTGGAGGAGCGTCGGAATCTTCCATTAGTATTGTACATGGATTGGATACATTTAAGTTTGATATATCACAAATTACTTTATTCGTGGTTGACCAAAACATGATATCTATGTCTGATGACTTGAACCTAAATCCATCTCTTTGACTACCACTATCCATAGTTAGGATACCCAAATGTTTCTGAATAGGCCTCGCTATCATCTCAACCATATCCAACAACTCCCTTCTGATGGTCACTTCCGTTGGTGTTCCTATATGACGACACAGACCCGCGTACATGACTTCCGATGCCCGAGGAATATAGTCCATCTTTTAATCTATAAACAATTGAAAGGAGTGAAAAACAGAACCCAAAACGCATTAACATTTATTATTCTAAATTTAAATCTACCGAGTAATATCTCCTGATCTATTTCTTTTAAAAAACTTCTGATTATGATTCATAGTTCGGGCTGAAATCTACATGATCCAGTTCTAACCAGCTTATCGATCTGTCAAAACTTTCAGCAACCTAAAACATCACGGACTGCACGAAATTATCATCATAATTTCAGATTCAAATACCCATATAAGACGACTTGGCTTTTTCTTCTATAAAACGTCCTGATGTACATTAGCAATAATTTAGTTACTTCTACTTACTCTCTACGATCAATCATTAATTTGTTTAAAGAAACATGTAAACATAAAAATGCGTTCTTTGACGAGTCATGCAGGTTATGAAATTGGCGATCATTGCAGAAAAAAAAAAATAAATTACTCGGTAACGTGCGTTATGTATATTTTCTGCAATATCGCATGACTAAACAAAGAAAAATTTTTATTGTTTAAGGTGGGTTTTTTACTTAAGGTCGGTTGCGGGTTTAAAATTTTGCGCCCTCTGCGCAGGGTATTGCGCATTACTGTCGTAAAACGCAAATGTAGAGAAAAATGTTCAAATATACAGCTTATCATGTAACGTTTTCATTTTTAAAAAATACTAATCATAGAAGTTATTTTTATTGAAATGAATCCTTACAATAATATTCAGAAGTATTTTATTCATTTCGCCGCTTCTTCAAAATCGACGTTATCCACGTCGAAGTCAACGTCTTACGATGACGTCAGTTGAGACTTTGACGTAACAATTGCATTTTTATTGCAGCGTCAATAATTAAAATTGAAAGTATAATTTGCAAAATAAAAACACATGCGCGATCCTTCATGTTCTGTGTGAGTGGAAAGGCAAATTTTTTATCTATTACAAATGAAATTAAATTTGATTCGTAAACATCTTTTTATTCTATACAATTTTATATGTAAAATGTCTACCAATATACGTTATAGGACCAAACTATGAGGGCGGATAGCATATAAACCATCTGGTCAATTTCGTTTTAATTTAACAAAAAGTTTTCTTATACGTTAACCTTCCATCGCTGAAAATCAAAAGAAAATCTTATGTTTGTATTTTTTAAATATTAAATTAAAAATGATTTTCCTATATAATCCTATATAAAATGTCGGGGATACTTCGGACATAAGACCAAAATTTGAGCGCGGTAAACAGAAAAAATATCCGGTCAATTTACTTTATATTCTGTACATAGTTTAATCTTAAGTTGACCTTTCAATAGAAAAAAAATAAAGGAAATCGTATGTTTGAAACATTCACCCCCGAGACTCCTTAAGGTACGTCATTAATGTAAGTTCTTTACTCATTGTATTGTATTGTATAAATGGGATATCGATATTGTGTGATTTTATAGTTGCTTTATCCAATGAGTTTAAATGGTGAATATAACAACATTTCAACGAGTTGTCCGATTTTATTAGTAAACCGGTAAATTGCGGGATTTATTTTGGTCATGCGATACGGGGACCAAAATACCGGTATTGTTACATGTTAAAGAAATTTCGGAAATAATTTGTTCAAAATGTAAAATTGAAGTGAAATGCCTAGGTGAAATTACTAACCTGACTACAGCAAAACTCGAAAACAACGAACACGGATATAGCGAATTTACGACTTTAACGAATTCTTATTTATGTTCTGGTAAATTTTTTATATTAACCTATATAAAATTTCTGTAGATAACGTACACGACAATTTACGGCTATAACGAAGTAATTTTAAGACCCCGCTGGCAAACCTTTAACGTATTTTATCATTTTCATAACGAATATTTTCCATTTCAAAATTTATTAATGATACATGCAATTTTCAGATGCATATATAAAATACTCAAATTCAAATAGCATACGGATATTTATTAGATAAATTGAAGTGAAAAGGTCATATTGACATTTTTTGTAAATGACGGTAATACTGATTTTATAACTTATGATAGTTTGAAAAACTGTCAGCTGATTATTTTTTAACGAATTCGCTATAATATTTTTTACGAATTCGTTATAAACGTATAGCGAATTACGGCTATAACGAGGTTATAAAAGAGTTTTGCTTTAGTCACATGAGGAGACATCATCCGAATTTGCTCACCGAATATCCCAATTCTACGAAGACATGCATTAAAAGTGTTATAAAAAAAAGTATTTCGACCGAAAAATATGTGCTGATGAAAAATGTAGATATAAGGGGTATGAAACCCATATACATACAAGTACATAATTATGTAAAAGTGGAAAATTCAATAAAAATGTCTTTTAGTTAAAAGACTAGAAAATATTCTTGTTAAAATCGGGAAAATTGTTGCCTTTTTCATATAACTAATTTTTGTTGCAGCTTTGTTAAAGAATACTTCCAAATATTTCACTTTACCTAAGCACAAATAAATTATAGATGTGCGCACTCTATGGAACAGTGCTTATGATAGAAGACTTCCACACTTTGTCCATAATTTTGCCACTTCACACTAAACTTCTGAATAAGATTGATGAATAAAATGATGATACCAAACTGTCCGCAACATGTTTAAAGACTTAAAGAGAAGATACACTCGCATTAAACACTCTCTACGCATTATTTTTGCACTAGATCCTTATTTCGAGATGGTTTTATTTTTATCAGTGAGTAAATGATCAGCTGTGTACTCTGATCCTGTTTTACAAGTCTGTAAACTGTTAAATAAAATATTCTCAAAGTGAAAAGGAGAAAAGAAAACAAAGATACTGAATTAGAGGTTGTTGAAGTCCTGAATGAGTCAACCCTGTCCTCGCCATCACCACCTTTACATTATCCCGTCATTTGTACAGTCAAAAAAAGAGTCTAAACAGAAGAATTTTCCTGTACTTGGTGTGTTTTATGGAATGTGTGCTCCACAGTTTTTGGTTGATATTTACATTACTGATATTGCCCCCTCGAATCAACAAGCGTCATTGTTGAGCAGCAGGTGAATGAATACAGAAGTGCTCAAGCAATACCTCTTCAGATAAACTTGGTGAAAAAAAAGAATATTAATTTCCACGTGTTGCTTAACTTGTCAGCACTTTTTATGTATACCTGCAACAAGTGTCCCTTCAGAAATATTTTTTCTACGGCACGTCTAAAGCCAAAGTATGTTGACCTTTTAATTACCTTCAAAAACCTTCTATAATCGGCTCCTTAAAAACTGGATTGGAAACGAATTATTATTGACGTTTGACTACATCAGTAAATTTTAGTTTATTGACAAACAGGAAAGTTTATATTTGAGTTTGAAAAAGTTATAAAACATGATTTTTATTGATTGTTGTTTGTTGCATGCAATTTGATTTTTATATGAATAAATGAATATAAACACAAAACACATTAAAAGATGATAGATTTATCTATTTGTTGTCATGGTTTATGAAAAAGTAAAGGAATAATGGCTCTAACAAATGTTGTGTCTAATATATATCACAAAATATCGCGATACGAAATTGTTGACTATACCCATCCCTATTTTATTGAACACAATTTAATGGCTACCATATTAAATTCTGTTATGAAGAAAGATAAATAAGCTCAAATGAAATTACTTAAGTAAATAAGTCATATTTCATCAAATCAAATATGTGATTTCTTTTAAAGAATATCAGAAACCAGTTTCTATAAGTAGATCACTACATCTTATTATATTTATGTAGAATAAAAATAAAATTCAAATATGAATATATGGAAATGATAAATTATAATACATCAATGCGTTTTTGTTGGTCATCGAAGTTGTAAAGTTAATTCAAATTACAAAAAAACGTAATGACTTATGCATACATGTTTTTACACGACTATTCGACTGTAAAATTATCAGTATTTTGGCTTGGCGTTTTTTAACACAATCTTTATTAAAATTCCTTTATTTACAAACTATACTCATAAACTTAACTTTTGAATACATTTTTTTTTCATTTTACAACAGCAGTAAGCAAAAATGACATCAGGAGGGATTCATACTTACATGTAAAGTTGAATCCGATTTCTAAATAAGCTTCTGGCACTCTATTTTTTTTTATCTTCGATACCAAAATCTTGGTATTTAAACCCTTCGATTTCGTAACACTTGACTGCACAACAGGAATTCCTCACGGTCTTTTAGATTCTGTGTTTTTATATTTTTGGTTTATGTGACTTTTTGTATGTCCGTAATACATTCACCAACATATTTGATGTAACAGGTTTCCTGGCTTGGAATAAATGCACAGAGTTTAATACTCTCATACTGACCGAGCAAGAACTGTGATGTATAGCGAACAGATACACAGGTGAGATGCAAACAGTGAAATACATACTTCAAACATTTAAGACGTCAGCGGCATATATGGAATTGTAGAATTAGCGAACTTACTACGGTGTCTTTTACTTCAAATGAAACAGTCATGACTCATCATGATCAATGGTGACCCCATTCTTTACTGAATGCAATGTACTCATACCTAATAAACCACTTAAATTGAACGTATGACGAACATCCATTATATTCACTGGCGATTTAAATCTAAAATCATGATTTTTATCATTTTTAATTTGTTAGTTGACAATTGAATTGTCATTGTATTGTTGTGTAATGAATAGCAATAGGGTATTGTTACAGTAGTTCAGTCAGCAACATTTTTCCATCAGTTCTGTAAACAGATAGCCATGCTTTGACATTGAATTGCTAGTATTACATATTGGTCACTATGATACTTATGTATACCTAGATACTGCGCAATTAATTGTGGTAATGATAACTAACAGAACGAACTCTGTGACTCTTGTAGCACTGCGTAGTATTCCTAAATGATGTTATGAAACCAGGTGCATAATACGGGCATAATAATATCCAAATTGAGAATTTATAAATAAATTGTCATATTTGGCGATTCTGTGTATGCATCGATAGTTCTGGTACTCTATATTGAGTCATGTATTGCTTATTCTATATAACCTTTGTAACCTTTTAGCCATGTATGAATGAATGTATTATGAGTAAGTGATGTCTTATACCCAGATGGGGGACGCCGAGACTCAGGACCTGGAGACTCAAATCCTGCATCTATACTCTTTGATAGGCAGTTTTGACAGTTGTGTTACTTTATTTAGAAATAAAATTTAACTCTGGAATTTTTACACTGACAATTGTCAATCACAACCTAATCCGTAAGGTAGTGGGGATAATGTTTGATGAAAAAGTGTTCGCCTAATGTTACGTACCTGTTGAAAAGTTGAATGAATATCTGATCATGCTAGACAGTGTCTTAAAGACACTTCTTTATTGTGATCGGCTTCGGCCGATCCAGTTGTGTCCATATGAGGGATCCGGCAAATTTCACCAATTGCGCAAGCATTGCGCCTTGCACTACTTTATTTACTATGCAATGACAACCTCAATAAAATCTTGAATTACATGTAGATTAGTGAAAACGTTTTTCTTTTCCGTTTGCCTTGAAAACAAAACATTTAATATACAGTAACATACATAATAATTCAAATCAAGTTTTCCTTTACATGTGCGTTAGAATATTAATAGGAAGTTTAATTCGCCTACTAAAAGTAAAGTTTATTCATGTCTTGCTATTTCGAAATCAACAAAACGGTGCTATATATAGTTTATTTCATGTATCGTAATTCTTTCGTATTACATTAACAGAGCTGACCAATGATATCACATGCCGATCATTCCTTTTAAAGGAATACTTGTGTTTGCGTTGACTTTCGTCATCATTTTACTCTAAAAATACTTGTTCACATTATCGAAAAACATCTACATTTGTTTTGTAGGTTATACTTATAAGAGTTCATACTTTTTGGTGTAACAGTTATCTTCCCTTGGCGGAGGTCTATTTTGTTTTTTCCCCGTACAAGCTCCAGGAGTGGGTTTTTTTGTTTCTAAACGTCTTTAGACAATTACTGGCTTAGCATGCTTATCATATCACCATGTAAGTAATTTTTGTAATTGTATATGCCTTACCTAATTTTTTAAGCAGTATGTTATTTTTAAAGATTAAATTTTGAAGATACAGTACCGATCAGATCATCAGACCAAACCCGATTTAAAGTAGATTCAAACTAAACCCTGGGTTTTCGTTCGGGGTCTACTTGGGGCTTACTCCGGGTTTACTAGAACAGACCCGGACCCCGAGTAAACCCAAAGGAAACCCAGAGTGGCTACAGAAAGTAAACCCCGATCAAAAGAAGACCCCTGAAAGCAGACGCTACATGTGTATTTGAATGTACAAGGGACGGGAATTATAGGCGGTAAGATGGTTAGATAAAAGACGGATCTGATTCACACATGCGTATAGTGGACCCCCAAAGATGTCAGTCATAGCACTGATTAACTAGCAAGTCAAAGAAGTCAGTCATAGCACCGAATAACTAGCAAGTCAAAGAAGTCAGTCATAGCACTAAATAACTAGCAAGTCAAAGAAGTCAGTCATAGCACTGAATAACCAGCAAGTCGAAGATGTCAGTCATAGCACTGAATAACTTACAAGTCAAAGATGTAATTTAAAGCAGTTGATACGCTATAGTAGACAAAGAAATGATTATTGACGACAGGTTACAAAACGTGACAGTGGTATTCCTTAGCGTACAATGGAACATTAGAATACAAAAGTTAGTTGTTAGGAGTTTGGTATTTTTAATTAAGACTTGACGCTAGACATGAAATAAACCTGCTGATTATAAACCTGTTGATACACATCTAGGCGCATTTCAATGCCTCAGAAATATATCTTAGACAGCGACTAAAAACAGAGAACAAAATTAATTGAAATGGAAGAACTACTGCAAGCAGTGAAGTACTAAGGATTTGGTACATATAAAAGGAGAAATGGTGATTGCAAGGTAGCCTTGGGATGGCATAAAGATTGCAAACGAAAAAGAGAAAAACCAAAAACCATACAAAAGAATGGAATGCAACTGTTTCGCCAATAAAACAGTTAATGTAGTTAGGAGCAAAAACAAAGGAAAAGGATGTTCCACGGCCTGCTTCACCCTTTTTCAGAGAGAGAGAGAGAGAGAGAGAGAGAGAGAGAGAGAGAGAGAGAGAGAGAGAGAGAGAGAGAGAGAGAGAGAGAGTTAAAATGGGGCATTGAATGCTGACTGACTACCTTCATAAACGTAATTCCTTTAGAAAATTATTATTTTTGTAATACAGACAAACGACAAAACTAACATTTGTGTTACATGTTTCTCCTTAAAGATTGCCATGCCCCTGTAGTTTAAAACCTATCAAATCTTAAAAGCTTTTTTTAAAACCAAGGATGCTTTTTGCTTAGCACATTTAACATTGGCCAAGTGGTAAAAGATTAAAAAATCTTTAATACAATTGACTCTGCAGATGACACGGACGTCTACAGACGCTGGGTAAACGATCATCTTCAGAACAAATTACATGTAGCAAATCATCTGAAAGAACTTTAAAAAACGTACTAGCTATAGAGAATAGAGAAAATATGAAAATGAGTAGCGGTACACATGGAAGGTAATGTCATTTTGAAAAGTTTGAGTTTGATGTTTTTCATTGTAAGTTCATATAAAAAGTAAATGTTCCTGATTTTGAAATGATTTTTGAAATGAGATATATTCTAACTGTCATTAACCAAGCAAACAGTCTCAAATAAAAATAAAAAAGACAAACACTAATTCACTGAATGTATGCGATTTATAGAACTAAACTTATTCATACACGATATGATACTAATTTACATTTATTGTTTCCAAAAAATATCTATATAAAACAAAATTCTAATTCATATTCACATATACAAATCGATTGATAATAACAACTACACTTTTAACTGTTGAAGAACTAAACGTATTCTGTTTAGAGTTGCTCTGTGTAGTTTATGGTATGGTTTTTGTTTCATTGACACTTGATAAGACTGTAACGCCCCGTGTAGGTCTCCCACAACGTGCTGACAGATCCCAAGTATGTGCCATGCGATGTCTCTGTATTCAAAAGGAGCAGTATCACAGAGAAGCAGATTCTGTAGGTCTGTCAGTGACTGTAAACACTGGGACCGGTTACCTAGTCTGTGATTAGATAGCACATTTAACATGTGAAACGAGACATGCAGCGAAATCAGTGGATCCAGAATGTTTCCTCGATACATACTGTGCTCTAAATCAAATTCGGATAGGTAGGAGATCGGAAAGAACAAATAATTTATCCAGGCTTTCTTCATTCTTTCGCCCAAAGGATACTTACCAATGTTTTCGATATATTGTTGCCTGTCTTTGTCACGATCATCACACAGGACAAAGGGCTGTGATATTCTCTGCTTAAATATTTTGATTATATCTTGAACTTTGTGATATCGGCCTGTGTTGTAGAAATAAACACCCAAGCAAAGTACCTGGGACATGGGTCCTATCCTAGAGGACAATCGTAACATGTTTATAGCCATTCTGTCTGTCTTGTACCATGCTTTATTCCTGTTGCTTGTAGACCGATTTGCCAGGATAAAACCCGTCTGAAAAAGAATGTTCGACATGGCATATTGTAGTTCTAAAGATTGGACCTGGGAGAGTGGTAGCTGCAGTAAGTAAGCGATCGTTTTTAATGTTAGATAACACTCTTCTTGTGACTTCATTAGATAGTGAGTTGAAAGTAATTGAGTATTAATAGATATATCCATATTAACAAGTGGTAAAATTTGCTCTTCTGTGGAAGGAAATACAAAATTCGGATTACAAAAACCTGGTACTAGGATGGAATTGAGAGTGGGACTGGACATCAGACAAGTCACGCCAATTTCATAGTAACTAATAATCTGCGATAACAAACCTTCACGCGAAGCACCGATCACTTTGTTTTTAAACATGTTGTTTTCTGGGATGAAAAAATTTGGACAGTAAGCATCAAAAACAAACTTACATAAACGTTTGAAACACATCCAGAAACAAGTCAGTAAATTTGAAGGACACCAAAACGCGTCGTCCGGATTGTTCTGAATCTCCCAGAACAAAACTGTCTTCATAAAGTAGGAACAAATTAAGGATTCTTGTTTTTCTGAACTTAAAACCTCTTTTAAAAATATTTTCCACATTCCATAACAAAGAAATTGAGTATGTTTGAATGAATAAACAATTTTTTGTTCTGCTAGAGAAAACGAAAGTCTCCATCTAGTTCACACTCATCATCAATTAATTTACTTCCGATGGGCATAACGTGACACCCATTGACTAGTACTTCCCTAAGTAAGGTCTGGTGTGGCCATTGCTTAAGCTGAAATCTAGCGATCCAAGGTTGTGCTGTTTGAGGCCAATATTGACAAGCGATACATACACTATAATCCATCTCAATGTCTCCCGAATGAAAGCTAGAACAAGGTCCATGCAGTCGCAGATTTTCGGTAAAAATTCTAGAATTTGTTAAACTATAATACATAGTGCTACTGAAGTTTGTACTTGATATGAAGCAGTTATTCATGTAAACAACTACGGAACATTGAAGTATTAAATGTCTTACTGGAGTCAAAAGCTTTAATCTTACAAAACCCGGAGGAGCAAAGAAGTGTTCCATAAGTATTGTATATGGATAAGAATCAGCAAAATTTGACATATCACAGATACAATTATATATTGTGCACCAAAACATTAAATCTCAATCAGAGGAGTTGAACCTGAATCCTTCTCTATGACTACCATTGTACATGTATATTTGTCCCTCATATACTCCTACTGAATTCCTTATTATCTCCTCCATATCCGACAACTCCCTTCTGATGGTCACTTCCGTTGGTGTCCCTATATGACGACACAGACCCACTACAGGACCTCTGATACTCATGGACTATCACCTATCTCGTAACCTATAAACAAATAAAAAGGATGAAACACAGAATCTTAGTACCGTAGCATACACACGTTCTTTATAGCCATGATGCAAAATTACCAAAGAAACATTATTTACATGTAAACAACAAGCAAAGAGCGTAATCGTCACATTTTTGTGAGTAAACTATTGATTTGATTTCTGTTTAGCAATCAATAAATACTACTTTATAACTGTAAATCATTAATCACCAGGCCTGCTGGACTTTTGAAAATGATGCATACTTATAATGTATAGGTAATGTAAACTGATGATATTATTTTAAACTATTCAATCTTTAAAGTTGTACTCATAAAATCGCTCAAAACAATCATATACATATAAAGATATTGATCTACAGTATTAAAAGATAACATATTTATATAAAGAATCTTGATTTAAGGCTACTCCACATCCGTAATCCACATTAACCTGTGAGTGCTGTTTATGTCTAATATTGCCAGGTTATAAAACAGAACTATCAGGTTATAACACAGAACTATGGAAGAGGGGGAATAGAAAGTTTACATAAAATTCCTAAGAAATGATCTTAACTAGGACTTAAAATGTCAAATTAGGGATATTACTATAACTTTCATTGCTTGAAAATGCATATTGATATTTACAAATCATCTTGAAAAAATACTTTGGACACCGGAAAGATATTTTGTCAACTTTGGAAAATAAAGGAAAATGTTTTGGAACAGACTAAAGTCATTTATTTATGATACTGTGGAATTACCATTGTTCGTGGGGGACCAATGTTCGTGGCTTTCGTGGGTAACCCTTGCCCACGAATCAACATCCTCATGAACCTATACACAATCATATGTTAAAAGCTGAACACGGCTTGTCAATAGGCACCGTCACACAGGTACCTGGTATATTTACCCTTCGATTTCGTTACACCCGAGTGTACATCTGAAACTCGTGGCCGACGTGTAGTAATCCTACCGTGGTCTTTGGATTTTATGCACTTATTTCTTACTCTATGTGTATATTCTGTTTGTAAATAATGCATTACCCAATTTATTTGATGTTAGTATTCTCCTGGCTTGACAAAAGTGCGTAGAATTTGATAATTTCATCGCGACCGTGTAACACGGCGATGCAAGATGTACGTCCACACAGGTTAGACCTCTACAGCGAAGTAGAGGTCTGCGCCTTATATAGGGGTTGTAGGGACAATATTGATGAGAGAGAAATATGGGGGACAGTGCCCTTTTTACGAGCGGTGTTCAGCTTTAATATTTATCAAAATTATCCTCATTACACTTCCAATGAAATTACGTCCCCACGAACCAAGAAAATTTTGGCTACCCACGAACATTGACCCCCACGAATAAAAATGAGTCCACAGTGATATACAGATTGAAATAGTGTAGTTTATTTCCATTTCGAATTCCAATTTGTGAACCTGGCCTAAAATCGAAATTAATGAGAAATGAAAGTAAATTGTTTAATTAAATAGATGGGAAATTATGAACACTAATATAAGATCGACACATCTGAAAATAAATGTGAAAAAGAAAAATACTATTTAAATTTTTTCAACATTAATAATATAAATAGTCTTACTTTATCATCGAGATTTTGGCAAAGCATGCTAAAAGGTATAGATCATACAAACATATGTTTTTTAATTATTTATTAAAATTTTATATATTAATATATATATATATATATATATATATATATATATA
>WFKH01010211.1:57451708-57485300 GCA_016163765.1 Magallana hongkongensis | reverse complement strand
CTTAATAAAATCAATAACACTAGGCATCTTTAAAGTGTCGGATCTAGTGTATAGATACTAAGCCAGTAAAATGCATATATAAGGCACTGAAAAAGGATCCACAGACAAAGGATCCACAGTGGTTATCTTAGACAGACAAGCGTATGTAGCTGAAGCCAACAGACAACTGACAGACGAACGTTTCTACAAGAAACTGGACGCTGATCCCACTGAAGAGTTTTCAGCTCTCATCACCGACACACTAGACGAAATGTATGAACTGATGAAATTTGTGTCAATGTTTACGAAACGCTTCGTCCAACCAACTGTAGACCGGGTCAATTTTATCTGCTCCCAAAAATCCACAAGGAAGGAATGCCTGGACGCCCTATAGTTAGTGCCATTGGTCATCCCACGGAAGAAAATTTCTGAATTTATAGACCTACACCTCCGTCCACATGTAGAAGATTTGCCATCATACCTCAAGGACACGACAGATTACCTCAACAAAACACCTTCCTCTGGCCTTCCAGACCATACTCTTCTCGTTACTTTGGATGTCACGTCCTTGTACTCGAATATCCCACACGATGAAGGTATCGAGGCCTGCAGGGAGGTCTGGGACAGTAGAACGATTCAGCATCCATCAACCGAATCTCTACTCCAATTCCTTGAACATGTTCTTAAACTTAACAATTTTATGTTTAATGGCGAACATTATATTCAAATAAGTGGAACAGCTATGGGCACCAAAATGGCTCCCTCTTACGCCAACATCTTTATGGGAAGATTGGAACGCAACCTGCTTCTTAGAGCTCCCTTCAAACCTTTGAGCTGGTTGCGGTTCATAGACGATATTAAGATGAAATGGGTTGAAAACCGAGACTCCCTAAATGATTTCATAACCTTCGCCAACTCCTTCCATAATTCAATTTAATATACAGTTGATATTTCTAGTTTTAAAAAAAATATTTTTGAACACTACTTTAACTCTGGAAGATGGTAAAATAAAATTCAGTCTCCATACGAAACCCACTGATTCTCATCTCTATTTCAAGCCGTCTAGCTGCCACTCTCCCCATACTTTTAGAGGAATTCCTAAAGGATTAACTACCCGAATCAGACGAATCTGTTCCTCAATGAAATGAAAGAACAGAGCAAGATATTAAAATCCCATCTGTGTAATCGAGGCTATAAAGCCCACACAGTGCAATCTGCACTTCATGAGATTGTTACAAAAGACAGGAAATCGCTTCTGCAATACAAAGAGAAATCAGACAAAAGCAGGGTGCCACTTGTCACTACCTACCATCTCGCCTTTAAGAACCTTAACAGCATCAACCTCCAAGTCGGTTGGTTCACCCTTTCAGTCTAATTTTTTTCTTTTCAGAAACGTTAACTCGTAATTACGAGATAAAAATACCTTTTATGTGGCCCTATTCGTCTTTCGTAAACAGGTGACCTCCGCAGAAGAATCAACAACCACCGCTCGACCATAAAGACCAAGAAAATGAAGGAGCCCGTGGTCACAAATGGGAAGACATGACAGTAGTGGTTATTGACCATAATCCTCAGTGGACAGACGCGGAGAGGAAAAGCAAAGAAAAGTTCTGGATGTACAGACTTAAATCATTCAGACCTGATGGCATGAACAAGCAAATTGACTTCATTAAAATGAACGTGTCATAGCCCAACATCACCTGATATCTATATAGTAATCTTACAAAATCTGTCAACTGCGACCTATCAGTTATTACTTATTATACCATTTTTCATTTATTAATAATTATTTGTAATATTTCTTTATTTTTAATTCAATTATTTTCTCCTTTACACCAAACTTCAATTCTTTGCATAATTAATTTAATACTTCGGATATAAACCAAAGCCCCGTACGACTTAACATCGCGTGTTTGAATTTTCTATTATTAACTCGGACATCAATTTTAATTAGCCTAATTAACTCGATCAGGCGTAAAGTTGACAGTCGATTGATTACTCCAGAGCTATCTGCCGCATTCGCAAAACCTTATTAACACTTGTTATCAAAACTGTATAAAATGTAGTTATATTTTTTTTCTTTAGTAGTTTATAGTTGTAGTGCTAGATTTTGTTTTCTTTGTCTTTACCTATGTAATCTTTTTTCTTATGTCCTGAAAAAGGGACTGGTTGTTCCGAAAATTTGACAATTTCAACTGTTCGTGTCGTTAGCAATTTTCAGTGCTTTATATATATATATATATATATATATATATATATATATATATAGACAATGCACTTGATTATAATCTTTTTATAAATTCTTTCCAAACCATTTAAATTGTTCAAATTGTATATTCACAACATATTTGCAATCGATTTAAATAGGCAGATATTTTGGGGGCATAAGAAAAGAGGCTTTTTTTAAAACTTGGCTAATAAAGAATCAGTGTTTGTGGTGAAACCCAGGGGATGGACGAAAAATAGATAAAAATTAAGATGATACAAAAGACTTGAGTTGGTCACTTTACATATTTTAAAAGAGCATTTGTCATAAAGTTTAATTATTGGATTACTAACTTTTGTAAAACTTCAAAATATAAGACACAAACTTACATAAGCCTCAAAAGCCAAAATCAATTAGGTGGATTAAAACTGAAAAATTTCGAGATATTGTAAACGGGAAGATGTGATCAAAGTGGTGCCATTATTAAATCTATATACAAGTACATGTCATGTATGCGTGTATAAATATTGAATAAAATATGAATAACAAATAAAATAATTTCTTTACAGAAGAGTTGGATAAATTCTTTTAATGTGTCTTTCTTGTACTGTGAGTAGATTTTATTAAAGAGAAAGTATAGATGTACCATGGTCTTATATGAATGCGTTACTTCATACCGGTGTGACCGGTCAGCAGATGATCCTCACTCCTCCATAGCACCTGATCCTTCTCGATTTTTTAAGATATCCATGTTCGCTCTGCTCCTCTATTGTATTTTTTTTTAAATTTGAACACTGTTAGTAATCACTACATGTCATTTTCATCTTAACAAATTTATGAATCCAATTGAACTTGACAGGTTCAAATAAAGGTTTTAAGAATTCGAAACTCTGCTGTAAAACTAGACTGACATTTACTCTGATTGTTTTATATGACAGGAAAACAATTGAAATATATATTTTCCATGTTGGTTTGTCCAACTAAATAAAGGTGAAGATCTAGTAAATGAAGGTGCCAACAAGTTTATGAAATTTAAGATATTAATTCTTTTAATGATGCCTCATAACAATATAGCTGTGTTTGATAGGGAGTAGCGGTGATTACATTGTCATTTTAAATGAAATACAAAGCAAATAAGTAACAAATTCCGTAGTTTTGTCCCTTTTTGACATAAAATTTATGTATTGCTTACATTTTCTCCAATATGGAATTAAACAATCTCTTGATCTTTTCCTTGAAATGATCTACAGTTAAATATGGGTATTAGGATTACTTTTCCCATGATTTGATATACAATGTCAAAATCAATTATGACGTCAAGATGCTTCTAGCACCAAAAAGACACCCTGGATTTATTTACTAGATTTTGACCTTATAAAATATAACTTTAAAATGTTAACGATGAAAACAGTTCATTAATTTAAAAAAAAAAACCAACATCAATACACGAATGTTAAAACAAATTTTGATTAGATGATTCTAAAAAAAGTACCACATCCGTGATCATTCTATATTTATTATGCAATAAAAATATGCTTATTCCATAAAAAGTGGGTTTAAAAAAATACTTGTTTCTCTTTGAAAATAAACATGCCAGAATAATGTGAAAAAACGCAAAAACTTACAACATTTTCTACCAAAAGAGTTTTGTGCGTAGCATTGGACCAGTGATTAAACTTTTAAAGAACGTTTTGTATAATCGACACAGTCGCCTACAAATTTTGCTCTGAACGACTCATCTGAGCTTTAAAATCAATTAAGCTATCTGAAATGGTATATAATCTTAACGGTAATCAACACTTTGAAAGCAATCTTTATGAAATACGTGCGTGCGACTTTATTGTATTTAACAATACCTGAACCAGATGACATTACGTACTTATGTACATTTTTGTTTCCAGAAAAGATTAAATACAACTGTATTATACAAGACTCTAAAATACAAACATTTGCAAATCAATCAATGATAAAAAGTTACACATTAAATTGATGAATAACAAGACACATTCTTAATGCAGTTACTCTGTGTAGTTTATGGAATGGTTTCTGTCTTATTGACACTTGAAAAGAATGAAACGCCCCGTGTAGGTCTCCCACAACGAGCTGACAGATTCCTAGTACATGCCATGCAATGTCTCTGTATTCAAAAGGAGCATATGTCCCGTTATCACAGAGAAGCAAATTCTGTAGGTCTGTCAGTGACTGTAAACACTGGGACCGGTTACCTAGTCTATGATTAGATAACACACTTAATATGTAAAACGAGACATGTAACGGAATAAGTGGATAAGGATTGTTTACTCGACTCATACTGTGTTCTATATCAAATTCAGATAGGGAGGAGATCGGAAAGAAAAAATAATTTATCCAGGCCTTCTTCATTCTTTTGCCCAAAGGATACTTATCAATGTTTTTGACATATTGTTGCCCGTCTTTGTCACGATCATCAAACAAAACAAAGGGCTGTGAGAATCTCTGCTTAAATATTTTGATTATATCTTGAACTTTGTGGTATCGATTTGTGTTATAGTAATAAACACCTAAGCAAAGTACTTGGGACATTGGTCCTATACTAGAGGACAATCGTAACATGTTTATAACCAATCTGTCTGTCTTGTACCATGCTTTATTCCTATTTCTTTTAGAGTGTTTTGCCAATATAAAGCCCGTCTGAAAAAGAATGTCTGACATCGCATATTGTAGTGCTAAACACTGAAACGGAGAGAGCGGAAACTCCAATAATTTAGTAATATTCCTAATCATCACATAACACTTTTCTTTTGAGTCATTGAAATAATGATTTCTAAGTAATTCGCTAAAAATAGACTTATCCATATTAAATAATGATATGGCATGTCCCGTTGTATAAGGTATAGCTAACGGATAATTTATTGCCGGTGCAAGGTACCGATTCAGAGAGGGACTGCGTAGCAGACAAGTTATGCCCATCTCATAGTATTCAATAAGCTGGCAAAGCAACGCTTCACGAGAAGCACCAACCACTTTGTTTCTAAACATGTTGTTTTTTGGGATGAAAAAGTTTGGACAGTAAGCATCAAGAACACACTTACACAGGCGCTTTAAACACACCCAGAAACAAGTCAGTAAGTTAATAGGACACCAAAATTTACTTTCAGGACGGTTCTGAATCTCCCAGAACAAAATCGTTTTCAGAAAATAGGAACAAATTAAATATTCCTGTTTTCCTGAACTAAGAACCTCTTTTAAGAATATTTTCAAGAAATTGTGTATGATTGAACGAATAAACAATGCTGTGTTCTGCTACAGAAAAAGAAAGTCTCCATTCTAGTTCACTCTCACCATCGATTAAGTTACTTCCTATGGGCATAACGTGACATCCATTGGATAGTATTTCCATAATTACCATCTCGTTTGGCCATTGCGTAAGCTGACATCTTGCAATCCAAGGTTTTGCTATTGGAGGCCAAAATTGACATGCCAAACATACACCATAGTCATTCTCAAAGCCTCCTGAAAAAAAGTTAGAACACGGTCCATGCTGTCGCAGTTTCTCTGTGAAAATTTTAGACTTTGTTAAACTATAGTACGCTGTGTATCGAAATTTTTCACTTGATAGGTATCTGTCATGCATATAATTAACTACGGACCATATCATTCTTGGATGTCTTGCTGGAGTCAAAAGCCTTAATTTAACAAAACCCGGTGGAGTTAAGAAATATTCCATGAGTATTGTACATGGATAAGCATCAACAAAATTTGACATATCATGGATAACATGATATCCTGTACACCAAAACATCAAATCTCGATCCGAGGAACTAAATCTGAATCCTTCTCTATGACTACCACTGTGTATGTATATTTGTCCCTCATATACTCCTACTGGATTCCTTATTATCTCTTCCATATCCGACAACTCCCTTCTGATGGTGACTTCCGTTGGTGTCCCTATATGACGACACAAACCTACGTACAGGACCTCTGATACTCTTGGACTATCACCCATCTTGTAACCTACATGTATAAACATGAACAGGATGAGATTCAGAATGAATACATGTGCAATTAGTATTTCAACGATGCAATCGTTATACAAAATTAACAAAAGAAATTTATTACAGAGAATAACAGTGATACTCAACACTATATTTGATGCAATTTTGTGACATCATACATTATTCTTAAGCACGTGACGGGCGTATCCTAACACGGTGAATAATCTATATAAATCACGTCGGCGCAAGTGATAAATGACATTAAATCACACATGTTTTAATGAAAAATTCTTCGAAAAATAACGTATTTTTCAGTTATTTGATGGGGGATCATATAAATATTTCGTTTATTTGAAAAATACACTACCATCGAAAATAGGCACATTTTTACCTTTTGATAGGGTCAATGTGTAGGTTTCTCAAAGGAAGATTCACTTTTGTACTTATTTTCTCTCCCAAGTAAAATATACTAGGATTGTATTGATCATTCACTTGCGCCAAGCGGTTTTTTTTACATGCATATACATATCACCATTCAATAGTTTACACGTAGAAGAGGAAGTCTCAAAACCATTACGCAGCACAGTTAAGGCTGTCAATAAATTCCGTTCAGACAAAAAGTACGGGAAATGTGCATTATGACATCACAGAATATTACAAACCTCGAAAGTACTAATTAATTCATTTATTAGCAAAATTAATTTATACTATTCTTTTAGTTAAGAACAACGAATGCTATTACTTACAATTTCGATGTCTGTTATATCGTACACGCTGAAAAATAAGCGAGAGGTCTTTCTCGCTGTACTACAAAATATGACGTTATATGCTTCAAAATGATGCATTAAGTTAAGTCATTGAAGGCTATCATGCTGTTTTTTAGCGATGAAAAATAAATTTCATAGATTAACGGAAAATTATAAATGAATATTTTGTTTAACATTATTATTAGTAGAATGCTACCTATATAGTCTTATTTTCAATTTGTTATAATTATGCATCGTATTAAGAGGCAACCTCGGTTTTGTATAAAATATCGTATATTTTAAAGCTGGGTGCCTAAATAAATAACTTTATTGCAAGGGCATACACTTATCTGATCATGACAAACTTTTACATGTAAATTTAAAATATGCTATGTAATTAAAAAACTTCTAAGATTCTTGTGAAATCTCACAAATTAATTATTTTTTAAAGAAATTAACACTGTGACCTTCAAAATTATTCAACATATGCATTATAAATTATGGTTTTTTCTAACAAATAATATTATTTTACAAAGTTCACAACATTTTTTAAAATCTACTGTATAACATCAAGTTATTTTATAATTCAGTTGTGAATTTTGACATGATTATGGCCTTGCAATATTCACATTTTTAAATGACCTCAAAACCACAAACACATCTGCTTGTACCATGCGACTGCTATATCACGTGACCACTATGAACATAAAATATTGTACTATTATATATATATTTCAGAAATATATTGCATTTGAGCGACTGTTATTGATTTTAAAAAAGGACATGCCCGATGAACTAAAGTATACGTGTTTTCATTACAAAAATTCGCCGATATTTTTATTGGCCGCCTTAACTGTACTGCGTAGTGTATAAATATTTATTTACCTAATACGAAACTTTATAACTGTTGATTTTTTGATTCCTCAATATTGGTGATATTGAATTTAGTATCACTAGTATTTACACCAGCGTTTATGTAAAGGGATCAAGCGGTTTTTATAATGCACAATAATTTAATTTTGGTTGTAACGCGCTTTCTGATTGGCTAAAACAATTATTTTATATCGTATAAAGAATGTTGCCTACGTCAAAGTAAGACTAACGTCAAAAAACGTATCAATCCGCCTGACGTTACGTTTGAATTTTGTACAATTTGATGTCATTTTTAGGGTCAAATGACCGTTTTTATCTACAGTTAATAGCAAAAATTTAAATTATAAGCAATAAATTAAAATTATTAAAATTATTATTTGTTCATACGATATAAAATGGTTTGGAACAGTTTACGCTTTTTTATAAACCACTTCGCGGTTTATAAAGCGTAAACTGCATCAAACCATTTTATATCGTATAAAACTAATAAATATTGAAATCATTCCTTAAATAAAAATCACTTATTACGTTACGATAACGCTACATTCTCTAAGAACGATCAAAAGTAATGCAGATAGTGACGTCAAAGTTAACTATGACGTCATATCTTATGAAGTACATACAAATGACTTTCTACACATCGCTGTGAAAACAATCGGGCAGTCTTAACATACATGCGTAAACATATATTACAGATGTAAACCATAGCTGTGTCCAGCGGGCCTAAATTAAACATGGTTTGTACCATGGGTTTTAATGCGTTTGATTTTTAAAAATCTATAAATACCACATTTATTTACATAGGAAAAGTCATTTTATGGATATTTTCTTATACTATTGAATCTTGAAACAGTAACATATAAATGTAATTAAGAAACCCATACAATAGACGTTCTTAGTTTCTGAAACAAACATGTTTGACCTTTAATCAAGAAGGTCACATCACATACGTAATCAATAGGAACATGTCTGACTCCGCTTGGTCTAACAATGAAATTTCGATAGAAGGAGAGGGGGTATGAGAAGGTTAAATGGAATAGTATAGGGAACCTCTTTTTTCTTAACAAGAACTTTCAAGATTAAAGTTTGTCATATATAACTATTCCAATCATTCTTGTATAATGCATATTGATATTTTACAAGTAATGATAATGACAAATCCTTTGAAACAAGGAAACATGATCTATCTAACTGTGAATTGTTAAGTAAGATGTAGTCAAAACTATTTTAAGTCTTTCAATTTGTGTTTAATAACATGCATTTTAAAATAGTGGAGTGTATAACGTATTGCTATTTTAAAATGTAACACAAAAATCAATTTTTAGGCTACATAAGGGAAAACAAGCGAATCATTATACCTAATAGATAAAGAATCATGAACACTCTAAATTGGCAGATCGCCACATTTTTTAAATAGTAGGCTGTATATAAAAAAAAATCTTTAAGTACGGTTTCAAAAAAATCTTGAAATAATCTAAATTTCTAAATCATTTAAAATCCATAGGAATAAACTATACAAACCTATTTTGTACATCAATTTATCCAGTCTAGAACCATAATGGTAGCTGTTCTTTGGCTCGACGACATTAGATATGGTCTTCTGATCTATGATTTAATGCGTTACTTAACGCACCCATATAAAATCATTTAAAAACCTTTTTCTTTACGTTGATGAACTAAAAGATATTAGTCAATTGGGCTTTACAGCAAAACACAATCAACAGGGATCGTCACTATTTATATTTGATGACCTTAAAGCTGAACAACGCTCGTAAATAGGCACCGTCACACAGGTACCTGGTATAAAAACCCTTCGATTTCGTTACACTCGATTGCACACCTGAAACTCGTGGCCGACATGTAGTATTTCTTTCGTATTTCTTTCGTTGTCTTTGGATTTTATGTCTTTATTTCTTATTTTATATTCATATTCTGTTTGTGTATAATGCATTGACCTGTTTATTTGATGCTAATATTCTTCTGGCTTACAAAAATGCGTCAAATTTGATAATTTCATTGCGACTGAGTTTCCCAGAGAAAGAAGTATAGGTTCACATTGGTGAGACCTCTACAGTGAAAAGAAATGCGGTTTATATAGGGGTTGTAGATATGTAGACATTGAGGTGATGAAAGAGAAATATGGCGGATAATGCCTATTAACGAGCGGTGTTCACCTTTAAACTTCATTTAAATCTCTTCCATTCCGTCAAAACCATTAAAACTTTTTAAGCTGTACATATGCATAACAAATTTAACGTTAATTTAAATAGGCAGTTAATTTAATCAAACGTTTTTAAAAATACGATTATTTATGAATTAGTGTATATATATGGGGGAGGGAGCGGTGATACATAATGCCCTATAAAAACTCAAGGGAGTAAATTTACACACTGAAAAAGCATTTGTCATTTAATAAGAAAAAATACCCTGTTTTTAACACTTTTATAACAATTTAGAATATACTGTGGTTTCATTAATATTCAAGGGTATCAAATTTCGTGGATAAAGTGAAAATCACAGTTTCAAGGATACGTGAATTCGTGGCCGATGACCCTATCAATACAAAATGTTAACAGAAATTGCATTTCAATGAACATTTAATTTCGTGGATCAACTTAAAAACGAAATCCACGAAAATTGGTATTCAACGAATATTGATGAAACCATAGTACATAAGTTCACACATTTACTTGACGCAAAATAGGCATCAGGTTAATTCATGATCAATTCCTATTTATAGCTGTAAAGTTCTTAACCAAAAACACGAAAAAAAAAAATAGGCGGAGAAATCCATCATAATTTGTGAAGTTTCATCACCAAATAAAAATATGCTTTTATCTAATATGACGCTTTAAGTTCTTTTATTAATTTTATAATCTTGTATCAAAAACATATTAAACTGCACAAAAGCAATCACGATTTTACAATTTTTAACTTTGAGTGCCTGTTTACAATACGCTTAGATAGTGGAATTTTAGACCCGAAGGTCATTTTTTCCGGATAATCTAAAAGTGAATCAGGGCTAATACACCTAAGGTATGTGGTTTCAGATATTCAATGGAGAGGTAATGAAAAGTTTCAAGAATCGTTTTTTAGCTAGTAAGATAAGCTTTGCTAGATAGCAATGAAGTGAAATAAACCTAATTTGCATGTCTGATAATGAATTAGGATGTGATTTTTTAATGTTTTTTCACACTTATTGCACATTGCAGTTATTATTAAGTGGAAGATCAGAATTAAGAATATTATTTTATTTTTGAATTATAATTTATACCAGTCATTTGATTATCATATATGATATTCATTACAGTACTTATTACCAAACGTATCTTATAATTGAAATTTTTATTACTAGTAATTCACTATACATGTAATTTTATGATTTTATGAATTGTATTGTGTTACAAAGGTCTCTTTTTAGCCTAAAGCATTTTTCAAATGTATGGTCATTTCAAGACATGTGATTTAAGTCATGTGTTCATCTAAACCAATATATTTTCTTATATAGTTTCCCCTCTTTTTTTTTTACCCCATTTCTTTGTTCATATCTAAGAAGTCATTAGAATAGTAAACATGTTAATTTAGATGGCAGCCAGTTTTTTCAAGTATCTTTTGCATTAGACAACCTATATTTTTGTAAGTATATTATTTATTTCAAACTGTCATATTTATATTATTAATAATATTTTTGGAAAGTGTCTAATTTGATATTTTTAAAATTAAATTGTGAAGCTAGAAAGAAATTGTAACATTTTTCTCAGTTACATGTACAGAGTCTATAAGTAGTTCCACTAGATTAAATCAAGTACGCTATTTATCTTTTTATAAATAAAATCAGTAGAAAGCTTTTTTAAATATCATTTTTAGTATCAAGTCAGAGTTAGTGAGCTGGTAGACCTTCTGTAATAAAGGAACCTTGTTCCACAAACAGGTGATTGAATCATATGTTTATATTTTTGAAAGGTATATCAAAGTACAATGAACGTTTTTCATATAACTTTATTTGGATATTGTAAATATATTTCATTGAATAATATTAGTTATAAAAGTATATTTTTAAAACAACTGATCTATCAAGGGGCATAACTTGTATTTTGGTTATCTGTAAAATATGAAACAAAAAGTTATCTTTCACGAAGGGCTTTTTGGAAGATTTGATTACGTACCAACCCGTATTTATATCCTGACATAAATTCAAAACTGATACCTTATTTCTTATATGTACATTTGTTGCAAATTATGACGATAATATTACTCTATACTTTCTTTTTTGTGTTGATGTAGAAAGTCGCTTTGATTAACATGACGTAACAAAAAATAGTTCAACAATGTTGCAAGTATTTGATTATAATAATGAATAAATATGACACTACTTTTGACAAAACAACACTGTTTGATTATAATAACGTGAAATATTATAGATAGATCACTTTTACAATTGAAATAAACGATTGAAGCTTGGTATAAGAGTACCACTTCCGTTGAAGTCACAGAGCGGTTGAAAATTTGAAAACAAAGCGATTGAAAGCTGAGTTAGGGACTGTTTATGCATTCTCAGAGGAAATTCTATGACAAAATCAGATTTAAGAGCATAATGATTTTCATCGGATATTATAGAGACAAGTCATTCTAATTTCTTTTGCAAATTACACGGACAGTCTTACATAGAAGCAGAAGAAGTTAGCCTATTTGACCGTGAGTGAACTATAAACACGAGAGGTCTGTGATATTGCGTTTGCGATTTTGATCGAGATTTGTTTTAAAAGTAATGAAATATGCCTGGTTTTAACTAGGCCTACTTTGACAAAAGCGATTGTTATTTTCAAGAACGTTTTGTTACAATGTCGATCCATAAGTTTTCATGTTCTTACGGGAATTTGAGACCATGATCATTTATCCCCTCAATTAATGTTTAATATTGTACAAAAATGAATGAATAAATTTTCGTATAACAAATTACAGATAAGTTTTTTTTATGCCTAATTATGTTTTCATTATGATACATGTATTATAGATGTATTTTAGCAGTAAGTCGGTTATTTTGAGTACATAGTACCTAATAGGAACGTCCTAGGTATCCTAGATACATATTTTCAATCAATAAAACGCAACAATATAATCTTTTCAAAGGATTGTAATATAAACAAGTACCAAGATCACTGTGTTCATAACCCATAACCATCATTTCACTTTTAAAAGCTTCAACAATTGGCTTTTGACCACAATTCATTTTGTTCATATTTTTTTATTAAACGCTACACATTCGGATTCGAGATAATGTTTCCGCAGAGGCTCTCTAGATATACCCCACCTGGGGTGCCAGGGGTCCCCTGGATTAGTTATGCTAATCAGCGGTGTAAATAGAACATACATCTATAATGTACAAGATTAATATTTTCTTTAGTATCTATAACTGTATTTTTTAAAGCGTAAATAGACGTAAATACGAATAAATATATATACTCATAAATGCAAACACATGGTATATATATGCATACATACATAAATTTTAATAGAAGTGTAAAATAAGAGTACTATTCATATATAGACGGGAAGATTAATTTTGTCCAATTCATGACAGTACAAATGTTTAGAAAGCATTAAACTTGTTTTTTGTAAGCTGACAAATACGACGCTCCATAAGCTCTGACTTTGGGAATTATATTGATGCGGAAATAATGTATCATACATTTTTGAATCATATATAAAATTAATACCTCATAATTAAATGGTCTACATATGTATCTTACAAATGTTTATTATCGTCCGTTTATCAGTTTTATTATGCATATAAAACATAAAATATAACACAGACGCACAATGATAAACACGCACATTTGTAAATGTGTTTGAAAATGTATAAGAAGTATCAATATCACTTATTTTATTTATAAATTCACATTTCTTAACTACTTACAGCTTTCATATTGTATCACCGACCGCCTTCTGGTGGCCGGGAAAATGACGAATCAGTTTTTATTGATTGTACAAGATTTCATAGAGCTGAAAATTTGGACGCACTGGATACTGATCCGTTCTGTACATTTAATAATTTCTAATAAAAAAACTTGTATGGAACATAGCTCTGCTATACATGCAATTGCAAATCGATTGGTGATAAGCAATCATTTCATTAACTGGTAAATAACAAGACAAATTCTGACTACAGTTATTTTCGTTAATCTATGTAATTGTTTTGGTCTCAAAGAATTTTGAAAAGATTTAAAAGCTCCTTGTAGGTCACCTATAACGTACTGACAAATGCCCAGTAAATGCCAAGATATGTCCAATGTGGCTAAAGGTACGTATCTACCGTCATCATAGAGCAGCAGTGTCTGTAGGTCTGTCAGTGACTGTAGACACTGGGACCGGTTTCCTAATCTGTGGTTACATAGCACACTTAACGTGTGAAATGCGACAAATGGAGATACATTGAGCGGATATTTTAGTGAAATGCTTTTTTTAGACACTGAATGAAATTCTGTTAGATGGAAAATTGGAAAGAAAACTACATGCATCCATGCTTTCCTCATTCTTTTGCATACATTCTCATACATACCGATGGTTTCAAGGTAGTGTATCCTATCTAGGCCACGATCGTCAAACAATATAAATGGCTGTGAAAATATCTGCTTAAAGATTTTGATTATATCTTGAACTTTGTGATATCTCTCTGTGTTGTAAAAATATACACCCAAACACAGTATTTGAGACAAGTGGCCTATACTAGAAGAGAATCGCAACATATTAATTATCATTTTGTCTGGTTTGTACCAGATTTTGTTCCTTTTGTTTGCAGAGTGCTTTGCCAGTAAAAAGCTTGTCTGAACTAGACCGTCTGATGTAGAATTAATTTAACTGCAATGCCAGAGATTGGGATACAACATGCCTCTCTGAAAACGACTCATCACAATGAGCTTGTGCTACGATGGAACAGATGGTGGGACTATACAATATAAGCTTCACACATCCCACACCCATCTCATAGTAGCCAAGGAGCTGGGATAGTAGCGCTTCTCGCGGAGCACCGAACACTTTGTTTTTAAACATGTTGTTTCCTGGAATAATGAAGTTCGGACAGCAAGAATCGTAAACACACTTACACAGACGTTTGAAACAAGTCCAGAAACAAAACAATAAATTTGATGGACACCAAAACTTTTCATCTGGATTGTTTTGAATTTCCCAAAATAAAACGGTTTTAAGAAAATAAGAACATATTAACGATTCATGGTTCGATGAAAGAAGAACCTCTTTCAGAAATATTTTTAACATTCCATAACACAGAAATTAAGTATGATTAAAAGAATAAACCATTTGTAGTTCTGCTTGAGAGAAAGAAAGTCTCCATTCTAGTTCATTCTCATCAGGCATTAAATGACTTCCAACGGGCATAACGTGACATCCGTTAGATATTACTTTACTAAGTAAATTTTGGAGTGGCTATTTCTTCTCCTTGCATCTGGTGATCCATGAATAAGCTGTCTGTGGCCAATATTGACAAGCATAACAAATAACATAGTCATTTTCAATTTCTCCAATATAAAAGTTGGAACAAGGCCCATGAGGTCGAAGATTTTCGGTAAACATGCTGGACATAGATACACCATGGTATACGGAACTACTTAATTTCTCATTGGTTAGGTAGTAATAATTTTTATGTTTTACTACTAATGGTGCTATCTTTATATGACGTGGTGGATTCAAAAGTTTTAATCGCACATACCCGGGTGGAGCAAAGGATTGTTCCATTAATATTGTATGTAGGCAAGATCCATCGAAATTTGACATCTCAGAGATCAATTTAACCTTTGTATTCCAAACCATGTAATCCCGGTCTGATGACTTAAACCTAAAGCCTTCTCTAAAACTATTACTCTGTGCGCTTCCAAATTCATTGTATTTCTTTATCGGTCTCTGTATCATCTCCTCCATACCCATCAACTCCCGCCTTAAAGTAATATATGTGGGTGCCCCTATGTGATGACAAAGACCCACGTACAGGGCTTCTGATACCAACGGAGCATCATCCATTCTGAAATATATGAGACTAAAATACAAAATCGCACTACCGTTGAATTGAAATTTTCTTCTAAGATTCTGTCATCACCAAAATTGGATTAAGAAACTTCATAATGATATAAACAAAATGTTAATACATAATCATTAAAAAGGTAAAAAAAATAGTGTGAAAGTATTCATTTCAGTTTGAAAATAGTAGGCACGCTTTTTTAAATTCTATACTGCATTTATGATTAAATAACTTTAAACACCGGGCCTATCGTACCTACCAATGTTTTCTTTATAAATCTTTTTAAAACTGTTCGCATAAGAGTTGACAAAGTAATAGGGGGTTATATCAGGCCAACTTTAGAGGAAAATTGATAAACTTTAGACTAAAAAAACCCATTTTCTATTTTAAAAAAATGCTAGTGAAAGTTCTTTTTTTTATCTAAAGAAACGATAAATGTAACAGCAGCAGAATATATTTTTGAAATAGACAGTGTCACATAATATACAATTATTTAATGCTTGAGCAGTCAATAGACCAGAATATCTTTCCCTTGGTGCAGGGAACAGCTCAGTTTGATCATACTGAGCTGTTCCCTGCACCAAGGGAAAAAATTCTTGTCTATTGACTGTTCAGGTATTAAATAATTGTTTTATTACCTATTTCCTTTTTCTAGTTAGTTTTAGGGTTTACAAGTTGCATATTACAGATGGTTTTCGTGCCATTATGCAATATACTAAGATTTTTTTTTTTCATCATTTAAATGTGCCAAACCTGTTGCATGCATTAAAACATCTCCACTTAATATTAGTTTACACATAGAAGGGGGGGGGGGGCGGGTCTCCAACAAATAAATTATAAATAGTCATTCACCTTATATGAGGCTTTAAAACTGTTGATTATTTGATACTCTATATTGATAACATTGAATTTGGTTTCACCAAGTACTTAAACAGCGTCTATGTAAAGGAAACAAGCGGTTTTATTAATGTTCGACAAAATTCACTTATAACGTTACGATATATTCCCTGAGAACTAGGTTATCGAAAGGTGCAGATCGTGACGTCAAAGTGAATTATGACATCATATCGTATGACGTACAGAAAAATTACTTTCTACAGATCGCTGTGAAATCAATCGGGAAGCCTTAACATACCCGCGTTCTGAAATATGCTGCCGGTCCAATAGATCGCAGTCTATTGACCGGCGGTATATTGATCGAAGACTATTGACCGGCGGTCCAATAGATCGAAGACTATTGACCGGCGGCCTAATTAATCGCAGTCTATTGACCGGCAGTTCAAAATAGACGCACATATTTAATTTGTAATAAAACAACAAAATCCCTTTGATTTGGTAATTATTTCAAATGCTCAACTATCCCTATACTACAGCCCCAATTAATCAACTAGTCTATCCAAGTATAGATATCACTGTTATATATAGACAAGATATAAACTGTAAAATTAATCAAAGTTTACATAATCGTTCCAGAAGATTTTCTATCTGATTTTGTATCATTCACATTGTGAAATACTGCGCAATCATTTAAAATCGTGATGCGCAGGTAGGTTAAGGAAGCATATGGGCAGGTTATCTTCTTATTTTGACTGTTATATACAAAATCGTAGGATTAAATACCTGCTTTGAATCAGTCCAAACACTTAGTACTATCCTTTGATATAAATGTCAATGCTATAAATTCGGGTATTATATTACTGCCTAATCGGTGCAATACCACGTGATAACTATAAATAGCTTACTATATTCCTTAATATAAAATGAGATAGAGCAACACTACCCCGCGGTTTCCACAAAACAATAAACATATCAAGGGAAGGCAAAACATCTCAGTTTTATCAAAATTGCTGCTAGAATCCTATATTCTTCTCGATTAAATGGTTATTCATTCGGTTCTCAAAAGCCTTCCTAACATTTTACAGTTTGCACGTAAAACGGTATGTTGCATCAAAGCAACACAAAACACGGGATTCAAGCAGCACTTTTCAAGTTAAGCATTGATTACACTATTGATACATGTCAAATTTGAAGTTCAATATGTACGGGGTAGTGTTGTTCTAGTCAGATATTTTTATCGTAAACAACGACAGAGGAAAGCTTTGCCGAGAAATAAAAGCAAAATTACATACCTTTTAGCGAATGAGTGATAAAATTAACCTCTCTTCCAGTATTATTTTGTTCCCTTCTCAATAAATCACACCAAAATACTTTATTAGAGTTTTTAGATTACTTATGTTTTGAATCTGTTTACAATGCTTTCCGATCAAATTTACACGACATTCAACTTTCAGTTATGACGTGATCAATGTGTAAATCTACGTAATGCAATCTAATTTGTGAAAAAAAATTGTCTTTAGTATTTCTATTTGTTTCTGGTCTTCATTTCATTGTTTAAATATTTGAATAGGCACATAATAAGTAAGATTTGTGATTTCATAGAATTACATGTAACTCAGATTCCATATACTTCCTTAACACCCCCGCGAGCGCGCGCGCGCGTGGTCAGTTTTCGTGGATTTCTTGAATTTTACAGGTTCGTGGGGACATAATTTCGTGTATTCTCTTACACCAAAATAAGGAAATATGACTTTAAAACCCTAATTTATAAGTTCGTCGAGGTTGTAAATTCGTTGATGAGAGGTACCCACGAATTTCACGAAAATTGAGCTACCACGAAATCTAATGATTCCACAGTAGTAAGAATTGTTTTCTCCGAGAAACAAGATGTAAAACACTGAGTTATTAAAATAAATTTTTGGTTTCTTTTTAAACTTACCTTAGCTAAATATTTAATTGGGTTCTTCTGATTTGCATCTCTAAGGAACATGAAGAAGTTGTCTTTATCGTGTAAGACGTTAACTTACTTTATCTTCATTATCTTCTTCAAAACCACTTGACCCTTTTGACTGTACTGAGAAGAAAGCATCTTTTGGTACGATTTTGTATAAAATTTGAGCTTATTCATGTCGTTGATAATGAATGCTTTAAAAAAGAATACGTTTTTGTGTTTTTAGCTTACCTGAGCCTGAGACATCTTCGCTGGCAAAGCGTTTTCAGTCCACTCCACTTTCCATAAACCCTTGGCAGATCTCGTTACGAAAACTCGGTGACAAGCTTCGTTCTATGATTGCCTGCAGCTGTGAGTAGCTGATCCAATCGCAGCTTTTAAAACAGGCGCTTGTAAATATAAACTTTAAAAGAAACACACGTGTGAACTTTTGTAAAACATTCGGATCTTTTAACAAGTTGAGGCACAAATGCTCGGGTACAATGCCTCCACAACGATTGTCAAACCAGATTTCTTAAAAAAAACCCCGATATATTTTACTGCATAGGATTGAACAGATATTTACAAACTTGTCATAGCTCGCGTGATAGCATGGGAAGTAAACATGGCGAATATATAAGTTACCCATTCCGTTAGTATATGCGTCTCTGCTTATGGTTATAGTTTGTAAGGTTCAATGAGCTGTATTTTATTTAATTTCTTTTGTCCGCAGTATTCACGACGATGATACCTGGTTTTATGACATACATGCTTTCATATGTCAGCGACTTTTCCCCTCCCGGTACAGGCCGACCTCCCTACAAATACTATACAGCAGCTATAAATAAAACATTCCTTGCTTTCTCTAGGTGATATATTCATTTCTATTTAATAGCATCGTTAATTATGTTCCGATTCTCGTTAGTCAACATGTTTTCAAGTTGTATTTATGCTGTATATTACACGTTGTTTCATTCGATTAAAATGTAATTATGCAAGGGGCACAACTCAAGTTGCTCGCTAGATAGCGCCAACGCATCACCGAGTTTTCGTAATGACATCTGCCAAGGGTTTATGGGGAGTGGAGTGGACCGAAAACGCTTGGCTAGCAAAGATGAGCCTGAGGCTCAAATGTGCTTTTCTAATAAATAATGTCCGTTGTTTGTCGTCGTTGTAAATTTTTGAAATATTTTATTAACATCATGAAATTAAAATTTTCAACAAATGTCTCTTCCAAATGGTGTTTCTCTAATACTATTTTGCAAATCCAAACTTACGTGAATAATTCATGAATATTAAGGGAAAAAAAGTGTATTTAAAATTATTAGTTTTTAATTTATACCAATGAATATCTAGTCGAACTGTTCACAATGTTTTCTTTTATACAGCTCATCATACTGACAAACTTTGTGTCTGATTTACAACATAACACACACATCATTGTAAAATAATAACATTATCATTACAGGGAACATCATATGATACAAAAAAGGAGGTGTGACAAATGATATTTACAGCGTTGTTAAGCGTTAATAGATTTAAATCATCACATTCTCATTACAGGGAACAAACTATAAAGCAAAAAAATGTAGACAAAAGATACCCAACGTCTAACTTATTTGTGTTTAAATAATAAAAATGAAAACAATCTATTCCAAACATTACTTTGTCAGTACAATCAAACAATGTAAACAAAACCATGGCATGGATTCGGCCTTACTATTAAAGTGGAAAGATATGTGATCTATGTATCTCATGTACATGTGTAGAACTCGACAACTTTATTTAACGTTATTTTAGCCACTAAATTGTTTAAACTTGCTTTTCTGAAGAATACAAATAATCATATTCAGATTTTTCATCAGATATTCTTGCCAAATGTTTAAATACGTTGTAGGTTAATCAAGGTTTACTCCAAATGTGACACATAAGTAAACCATATTCAAGAATAGCAATGTTTTAAAAATATATCTTCGTTCCGAAGGAGACAGGGTTATACTGTTTTACTCCAGTCTGTCTGTCTGTCTGTCTGCCTGTCTGTCCGTAACACAAATTTTCGTCGAAGATTTCTCAGCAACTGTCTATCGCAGTTGCTGGAAATTTTAACAAACTCTTTGTTGAGGCATGCAATAAAGTGATATTCTTGTTTGAACAAATTGAACGTCAACTTTCTATAAAATGACGATTTATTTTTTTTAACTTCTGACTTTTGAACAACTTTTTGTCAAACATTTCTCAGAAACTATCGCAAATGCTTGACATTTTAACACACTCTTTGTCAAGGCATGTCATTTGGTTGGATTCATTTTTTAACAAATTCATTGTCAACTTTCCGTAAAGAATTAACTTTGCTTTTTTGTATCTTCATATCAGAGCAGAGGTATTTTTAGTATTACTATTGAGCATATGCTAACAGATATCTTGTTGTTATAGAAAAAAAAGCAACATAGTGACAATAACCCCTCCCTTTGCAGTAAATGAAAATAGCCGTGTAAAGCTATTATGTGCATAAAAACTTGAATCTGTCTCTAATCTGAGTTTGATCGATGCATTTGTTTGTTTGTTACAAAATCACTTTACCATTTTTGGATTGCATATTATCAAGTTGGATAAACTTGCTTAACAAAATCATATTTTGCATACTTCCATTATTCAAAGGTAAAAAAGGAGAATTTTGTATTATAAACAATTGTAAGAATTACCAAAACGCACAATCGCATGAATGCTTTTGAATTTTATTCGCATTTAAGCCCTATAGGATCACTTCCTCACTTTATTTGACTACTAAATTAAAACAGCTTCTAAGTATCAGTATCCAAAATAATATATTTTTCATTAATAATGTTATAATTTGTTTTCTAACAATGGCCAAATGATTTGGAGAGTAAAGCTGCAGATAATGACACAGACGCTTGCAGACGCTGAATAAAATTTAATCTAAAGGATTCATCTTAATGTTTATAAAATGTGGTCATAATTTTAATTATTGATATTTGATATCGTCAATGTGGTTATATTTATATTCTTAAACTTATAAACAAAATTTTATAATTTAATCAATGCAATTAGCTATAAACCACCAAAATGAGTAACCCGGGCTTGCTACCCATTTTAGACATCGGGATATTGCAAATCGGATACGATTACTGGAAAAGGTATTGTTTTATGATGAAAATCTCAGCAAATAGAAAAATATGATGGAATAAAGTATTCCTGCAAATTTCGTTTAAAACAAAAGAGTATTTTTGTAAGAAATCAGCCGGTTTTCAGTTTCGAAAATCTCGGCCTGGCCCGGGTTTCGCTTACCATTTTAGTCACACTCTCCAATTTGCGCTGCATAAATATTTTGGGACAGACTATGGTAGAATCTTTATGGAATATTAAGTATTTGTTTATCATACAATATGATTGACACTGGATAACTTATCCAAACATTACAATATCCATTCGTTTATAGGACAGCAAAGCTCTAAAACATACCAGTTGATGATATTTTTTTATATTCAATCTTAGAAATGGATAAAAGATTACTATAGGTAATGTTATTATCTCTCTCTCTCTCTCTCTCTCTCTCTCTCTCTCTCTCTCTGACTCTTTATGTGCCCTCTGCTTACCATGAAAACAAAATGTTGTCACATACTGACCCCAATCACTACCAGATACTTTCGATGAAAATGTTCCCGATATTGTTTTAGCTTGGTATTTGAACACTTGGAGTAAAAGAAAAAAAGGAAGAAAAAAAATCGAAGCAAAAATTGTTCTTCCTCGGGGAAAATTTTTGTATTATTTCGTCTTGTAACGTTTTCTATCGGCCGTTCTGTTTTCCAGCAGCAAAGACCGGCGTCTGCCTCCAACGTGGACAGCTTGAACTACGGTTGTCGTAAAATGTTGTCGTTCATGGGTCAACTAATTTAATGCAGCTTGTGTGAAATTAACCAAGAAGGAAAACAGCCGATTTATTAAATTGTTAAAAACCAAGTAGAATGGGCAACTATTAGGTAATTTTATTGCAAAATAAGATAAATTTTGATTACAGCCTGAGTGTATGGGTAAAAGTAGTTAATATGAGACCGAACTGTGTTTCCTTGGTCTAATTTAGAACTAAAAATACTTAAAGGTCGACTCTTTAATGTGTACAAAGTCCGAAGGCTTGCGATTTATACGATTAAATTTTGGGTCTTTACTATGAAAGGAACGCAAATTACATATTCTTTTTATATTTGTTCTTAAAACATTGGATTGAAATTAATTCTCAAATAAAAATAAATAAGACAAGCAAGTTTTTAATGAATGCATGTGATTTTATTGAACTAAACATATTCCTTTCTTTACATTTTTTGTTGGAAAAAATTATATTATAAAAATAACACTATACATGCAAATCAATTCATAATCACAATTGCACGTTGAACTGTTGAAGATCTAAACTTATTCTGTTTATAGTTACTCTGTGTAAATTATGGAATGGTTTCTGTCTCGTTGATATGTGATAAGACTACAAGGCACTGTGTAGGTCCCCGACAACGTGCTGACAGATTCCTAGTACATGCCATGCGTTTTTTTTGTATTCTAAGGGTACACATGTTCCGTCATCAGAGAGAAGCAGTTTTCTGCAGGTTTTTCAGTGACTGTAGACTTTTAGATCTTTTTCCTAGTCTATATTTTGAAAGCACTTTTGCATGTGAAACGAGACACAAAGAGAAGTTTGTGGAATCAAATCAATTTTTGGAAATGAGCTAAAGTCTAATTTGAATTCTGATAAATAGGAAATCGGATAGAAAATACGACTGCTCCAGGCTTTATTCAGTCGATTGCCTAAAAATGCATACAAATACATTCAAGATTTTGTTGACTATCTACATCAGGATCGTCAAACAAAATATAGGGCTGTGAACGTCTGTGGCTACAGAATTTAATTATATAAAGAACTTTGTGATATCGACCTGTATTGTAAAAATAAACAGACAAACACAGTACCTGACACACTCGGCCAGTCCTAACAGAAAGTCGTAACATATTTATGATCTTTCTGTCTAGTTTGTACCATGTTTTATTTTTGTTGCGTTCAAAGTGTTTTGCCAGTATAAACGCCGTTTGAGTGAGAATGACTGACATAACATATTGCAATGCTACGAATGGGAACTGTGAGTGTGGTAGCTGCAATAAGTTATCAATTAACTTCAATGCTAGATAAGCTTCGCTATTTTAATTTATTCATAAGTGATATCCAAGTAATTCTGAAGCAATACATCAATCAATTTTAGCGAGTGACAAATCATGCCCTCTTGTGATGGGAAGCAAAATCAAAGGATTACCTAAAGCTTCTGCTATGTTTGAACTTTGAGTGGGACTAAGAAACAGACAGGACTCGCCCATCTCATAATAACAATTCAGCTTGGAAAGCAACGCTTCACTTGAAGCACCAATTACTTTATGTTTAAACATATTGTTTTCAGGTATAAAGAAGTTTGGACAGTAAGCATCAAAAGCACACTTACATAGGAGTTTGAAATACACCAAGAAACAAGTCAGGAAGTTAATAGGACACCAAAACGCGTCAGATTAAGGATTCTGTTTTCCGGAACTCATATTACCTCTTTAAAAAATATTTTCAACATTCCATAACACAGAAATTGAGTATGATTGAATGAATAAATAATTTGTCCTCCTGCATCAGAAAAGGAAGTCGCCATTCAAGTTCACTCTCATTATCCGCTGAATAACTTCCAAAAGGCATAACGTGAAATCCATTGGATATTATTTCCCTCATTACATTTTGGGTTGGCCACTGCTTAAGCTGACACGTAGCAATCCACTAGTTTGTTGTGGAAGGCCAAAAGTGACAAGGAAAACACATACCGTAGTCAATCCCAGTGCCTGCCGTACAGTAGCTAGAGCAAGGACCGTGGCGTCGAAGGTTTTCTGTGAGATTTATAGATATTTTCAAGTTACAGTGCACAGTGTTACAAAAATTCACACATGATATGTAGAAGACATTGATATGATTTACTGCTGAAAAAAACATCGTGAGATTTCATCTTGGAGTCATAAGTTTTAATCTCACAAAACCTGGAGGAGCTTAGGAATGTTCCATGAGTATTGTATATTGATCAGAAGCATCGAAATTTAACATATCACCTATAACTTTATTCGATGTTGACCAAAACAGTGTATCTTTGTCTGATGAACTAAATCTAAATCCGTCTCTATAACTACCACATATTTTGTGTATGATTCCCCAAAGTTTCTCTATAGAGATGGCGGCGCAGCGAATATACACTACTGGCCCTAAAAACCCCCGTCCGTATGAAAATCTCACTGTCTTTCCCTGTCATCCCCTGTGTACCCCCTGCCATCCCCTGTACACAGCCCCTGTACACCCTGTGAAGATTGTATTTCCCTGTACGTGCCCCTGACACCTCCTGTACGGTTTTTGACTGTTTATAACAACCTTTTCTGTTATTTAACTTCAATTTTTTTTCTTAATTTAATTATTTAACTCTCATGTGTTATAGTTAGGTATATAAATCAATTTTGGCACTCAACAGAGCGCCGACTCACAAGACACACTGTTATAGTAATTTTAGAAATTATATGCTTTCATTAATAATTTATTGATACATTACTTAAAATAATCATGCTTACAACTAAAGGCTCAAGATTCACCGGGTGGTAAATCGCAGATGACGGAAGGAATTATTTTTGGTAGGTGTGAAAAATGCCTTCAGGGCATTTAGTCCTTTAGCGGTCGGGAACATCAATTTCAATTCAATTTCAATTCAGTTTATTCACTCAAACCATGAAATGGTACATGAGGTCATTCAGTATAATTATACATTTCAAAAGTCAGAGGTACATTTTATAAGTGAATAGATAGGTAGTAAATAAATAGTAAATAAGCATAAATATATAATATATACAATGAAAATAGGAAAAGGTAGAATTGTGGAGGACAGACTATTATATTAGACTGTAAATTTTGCTAATGAAATAACATATTTTTTTCAGTTTTGTAACATTATTACAAGACATAAGCTCACAGAACTTTATAGTATTTGGTGCTGAACAGTATTTATCCTCAAGATATTTATGTCTAAACGTCAACAACTCTTTACATTCAAGAATATAATGGAATTCGTCAGCAATTTGACCAGTATTACACAGTTTACACACTCTTTGGTTTAAAGGAATATTGGACCATCTCCCAGTCTCCACTGGGAGATGGTGGTTTGCTGTTCTAAATTTCATAAAAATCTTTCTGAGCTTATGTGGCAATAAATTAATGTAATTTTCATAGCTAAAATTTTTCTTAAAAATCTTGTATATTTGCCCTTTTGACGAGTTATGAATTTCACTAGACCATTTTTGGATATATTGGTCTTGTAACCTTTGTTTTACAATTGCAGATAACCACTTTACATTTACAGCATTTTGTTCAGACCAGACATTTGAAAATCCACACATATCTAAAATATTTTTAACACATGCAATCCAGGAGTTTGACATATTTCCCATTTGATATTGCAAGACCAAAAACTTATATAAAACAGATACAATTTTGCTTTCAGGGTTTGTAAATAATTTCGACCAGTAGGAAATCATTCTGATATATACATTTATATATAAAGGGAAACGGCCTGTTTCCCCGTAAACCATGTAAGATGGTGTACTACTTTTTAAGTTAAAAACATATTTTAAGAATTTCAAATGTACACGTTCAATAACTTCTATATTTTCGTAACCCCAGATTTCACACCCATACAATAAAACTGGAATTACAATTTTGTCAAATAAGTCAAACTGACAATCGACTGGTAAATTGAATTGTCTTATTTTTCTAATAACACTGTACATTGCTTTCTGTGCCTGTTCACACAGATGTTTTTTAGCTTTAGCAAATGATCCTGCTCTTGAAAAAATAATACCCAGGTATTTAAAATCTTTGACATTTTCTATTGCAACCTTATTGTAATAAAACACATGTTTTGGCAAAGGGCCTTTTGAAAAAATCAAACTTTTTGTTTTGTCAGTATTGACTTGTAACTTTCATTGATTACAATATAGATAAAATTCATTCAGTGCATTTTGGAGATCTTCGGCAGTCTCAGCCATAATTACAGTATCATCAGCATAAAAAAGGATAAAAAGCTTCATATACAGAAATAATTCGTTTTCTATAGCATCAGAAATACTCTTAAGACCAACAATGTTTTTATCTAATAAGAAATTTTCCAGATCGCTGATATATAATGAAAACAAAAATGGTGATAAATTTTCGCCCTGGCGAACTCCAACATTGCAGCTTATAAAATCAGATGTGATACCATCCATACTAATAAGAGATTTAATACCCTGATACATATTTTTAATATAAATAAAACATTTTCCAGAGATACCATTTTTTGACATTTTGTACCATAAACCACTTCTCCATATAGTGTCAAATGCTAAATGCTTGCTTGAAATCAATAAAAGCACAAAATAATATCTTTTTCTGTTTCATAAGGGTTTCTGATAAAAACTGTAGAGTTAATACATGATCTAGGGTAGAATAGCCTTTTCGGAAACCAGTTTGGCTTTCACTTATTATATTAATCTCATTTGCATATGCCTCCAGCCGTGTACTTAAAATAGATGTAAAAAGTTTACCAAGGCAGCTTAATAATGTTATAGGGCGATAATTTTCAGGTTTCGTAGGATCCCCCTTGTTTTTATAAATAGGCTTTACAATTCCAATTAACCACTCGTCTGGAACGATACCACTATCAAAAATAACATTGAATAATTTTTTGTACACTGGCAAAAAAACATTAATAGTAGAACAAATATGTTCGTTCAACACTCTGTCAAAACCTGCTGCTTTATTGTTTTTTAAATTTTTAACTGCAGCCAATATTTCGCCGTCATCTATTTCATAATTAAGAAAATCATCAACATTTTCATGAGCGACATTTAAAAAGTACTCATCATTTTCTACAGCAAGCGACTCATCTTCAGTTTCAGCGATACCCTTTATAAAACTAAAATAATCATTAACATCAACAGCACATTTTTTGTCTTTACATGTTGAATTTAAAATTTTCCAGTATTCTTTGGTATTAGTGGTACGCACATTCTTAATTTTTTCGGTAATGCTTTTCCTGTATTGTTTTACACATTCATCCATAACCCGCTTATAGTTTTTGCTTTGAGACTTAAGATAATTTAAATTTTCCTCAGACTTGGATTTATTATGATTTTTCTTTGCCAAATGAAACTTTTTCCTTGCATTTCTACATTCTTTGTTAAACCATGGTTTCTTACTGGACTTTTTCTCTGAATATTTGTCGTACCCCATAGTGTAATTACCGAATGTATCGCTTGCTGCTTTGTGAAAAATATTACAAATTTTTGTAGTTATAGTAGTAACACTTGTTTTGCATACATTATTAACACAGACAGACATTCTTCCAAGTCTAATTGAATAGCGTCTACAGCTAATCTATCGATATTGTTACAAAAGTCGTCCGATTTACCTGGACACCATAATTTTACACCTGAGTGATTTTCACCTGTATAGCTATGGGTGGGTTCCTTGTTACAATATGAAAAAGAAAACGATATGGGATTGTGTACATCTGAATAAAAATTGCAAAAATCAGTAACATCAAAGTCTTGTAAAATTCTAAATACATTCGTAGTAGCTAGGACATAGTCCACGGTACTACTGTTTTTACAAGTTGTCCCACCTTTATTTTTGTCACTGCCAAATCGGCTATTAACAATGTAGATTTCATTATTTTTACAAAATTCAATTAATTTATATCCATAATTATTCACAATTGCATCTTGAACAGTTCTCTCAAGCGGTATATTACAGCTATCAAAGACCAATGCCCGTTCAACAATATCGGGTTGAAAAATATCTGTACATCCATTTAAATGCGATAAAAAATCATCAGAAATAAAGAAATCGTTCAAATGTCCAACTCTAGCATTAAAGTCGCCCATCAGACAAATACATTTAGATTCATTTGTAATACTAATTAACTCTTGTTCTATTTCTAAAAAACAGTCAGGTGATGCATATCTACTACTCCGTAATGTTTGAATTGAATTGAATTGAATTCAATTCAATTTGTATTGTTTGAAAAATAGATATATAAGAAATACTGTGAATTATTTCTACAAAGATCAAGCGCAGCACACGATGTTTAGCATTTGATTTTGTGTATCTAAACAAATATTTGCACACTGAAACGTGTTAATCAGTCAGAATGTAGAATGTACATGTATTTATAAGCAGTCATGTTACGATAGGGCACGTTTTTCTTTTTTATAACAAGTTCCTGATTATACCTTTATTAATTTCCCGTGAATAACAAAATAAAGCTTCAATAGCTTACATTATAAGTTTGCCTGAGAAATAATTTTAGTATGTTTCTTTAATATGTTTTTGAGCGCCTCGTTGGACCCTTGAATTGAATTTTAACTGATGATTAACTCTCATAAACAATTATATAATTTCTAAAATATAATTTTCATTTCCATTTTTATTGCGAAGTGGACGATGTCAAAGATAATGTTATTTATTGCCAATGAACAGAAATCCGTGGCCTTGGTCAGAACACTAACAACATACATGTAAATGTAGCACTAGTGTTTTCTATACATGTAGGAGTTTATATATATACGGAGAGAGAGAGAGAGAGAGAGAGAGAGAGAGAGAGAGAGAGAGAGAGTTTACATTGATTTTAGATTAAAAGTTACTACAGTTTACTCGGGAATTAATTTCCTAAAAAGTTAACATGCAATCCTAATTTCATTCCAAATTCTTTATTATTATTTAGATTTACCTAAAGCGATCATATTAATTTTAACCACCAATTTTTTTTTTTACACCATATCGATTGAACAAAGAATTGATTGAAGCTACAGTTTTCAAAGGAGATGATGTTGACATTATTTTTTCACTCGGTCAGTGGTTATATAAAAGCTACTGCACACAGCCCTTCTTGACAATTTGCAGATCACTGTAGCGAGGTAGGAAAAATGAGATGACAGACACGTGTGTACATGTATATACACACACTTCCTCAGATCTGAATGGTCGGTCACTGATTATATAATTATACTACTTTACACAGCCCTTTTTGACAATTTGCAGGCACGGTAGCGAGGATGGGAACAATGAGGTGACATACACACGTGTACTTGTATATACACACACTTTTTTCCTAAGATCTGAAAGCTCGGTAATGCTAAACAATTATTCAATATGTTGTTTAAACGCCGCTTATGACTTTCTTTCCCAGTCTGTCAAGTAAAAACAACAGAAATTTATAATTTTGATTTATCAGTTCTGCATGTAAGAATATCAAACATGAGAAGAAAGAGCTTAAAATTCGGAACATTATTTGACACAGTCATATGAATTAAACCGTATTGCTCTCGTATTTTTCATTTTCAAATTCCGAATTTAAATAAATGTATATTTTTATAATCTTAAACCTGAAACCCGGAACATTGTTTTAAGATCGTGCACGCGTGTCTTTTCGTTACCCGTTACCGGTATTTGTATACATGTATTAAATTATGGATGATCATTAACTGTATCATTGATTTATATGTATGAGAACAATTCTATACAATAATGCATTTGAATTACTAAACTGGACAATGCACCCTAATAAAAGTTAAAAGTGTCAAGGGGCCGCACTAAAAAATCAACTCTCTCTCTCTCTCTCTCTCATAATTTATCAGAAAAAACAAAACAATGGCTGACAGCAAATATCATCGATTGCGATTTACATGACTTAGATATTAACTAATTAACTTCCTGCTAAATACAATCAACATGCATTCAGTGGGACGATGTTCAGTCAAAAGATAGGTGATCATTTCGATTGGTGTGTGATTATCTGCACGTGCTAATCATGTTGTGTTATTAAGCACTTTTACTCAGGCAGGTTACATGACACAGAACATTGCAGATTTCCCGCACTCATCCTCCACTTAGATTTTTCTTAACAAATTACAAAACACGGTCGTTTATTTAAATACATGGAATAATATATTAAGCGGTTTATCGGTATATATTTATCTTGATAAAAAAAATAAACAAACACCGTCTAAACCATGAATGATTTTTTTGCTTTCCATTTCCTTATGTATCAGAAACTGCTAAATATTTATTTAAGAAAACCCGAAAACATAATTAAAGCTATTTTTTTTAACTAAGCAAGCATTAAAGACCGTACAGGGGATGTCAGGGACATGCACAGGGAAATGCAATGGCTTACAGAGGGTGACAGGGGCCTACAGGGGGTGACAGGGGCTTATAGTGGCACACAGGGGATGTGTACAGGGACTGGCAGGGGGTGCACAGGGGATGACAGGGAAAACACAGGGGGTGACAGGGAAAAACAGGGTATTTTCATAAAGACAGGGGTTTTCAAAGCCAGTAGTGATACATCAAATTGGTTGGAAACACAAAAGAAGACAGGCTGAGCAATTGCTTAAAGAAGAAATATACAATGTAAAGGAGTCAAGAGCGTCATTTTATCGGATTTTTTTACTTACTTTTTAACTAGAATTAAAACAAATGGACTAAAAATCTACTACTTTTTTACAAAAAACTTATGTCAACAGTTCTTAAATATATACAGAATGGCTTTAAGACATTTCACATAAAGCTGACTTTTGAGTTGAAATAACTCGATTTTTCACAAAGAAAAATCAAGAATGCAGAAGATACGAAAACGTTGATATCTTAAAATGAAAATAAATAGATGAAAAATGAAAAATAATTCATGTTTTCCGTTTGATCGTAAGGCGTATAAAGCATAGGAGCAAGGAAACGCGTTAAAATGACGTTGCGATGGGTTTTGGGTTGCGCTGGGTCACTGGACGTAAGAAAGTTTGTCAACTTACCAGGAATGATCTAATGAAGTCATTGACTGGAAAAATTTCACATCAATAAATGGTAAACTTTTTTGTGAATTTCAATGGTTTATCTTTTTTCTCAAGGGAGTAAGAGTAAATGTCTCAATAATTTCCGAAGAACCCTCGTAACAGTTATCTTCCCTTGACAGAAGTCTATTTTGATTTTTCCCGTGCAAGCTCCATGAGCTTGGCGGTTTTTTAATCACCTCTTTGGACAATATACGTTTCTTAGAATGCTTGGCATATCAATATGGTAGTACATGTAATTTTTTTTTTTGTATGTTCATTTGCCTATTTAAATCTTTAAAGGGGCATGGTCACGATTTTGGTCAAAAATTATTTTTCCGATTTTAATGTACAAATTGCTTAAGTAAGGTAATCTTAATAGGCAACCATAATTTTTAGTGTCATTTGTTGAGTTATAAGCGAGTTACAGAGCTTACAATTCTTTGCTATGTAAACAAAGCTTTTGTTTACATTTTAAATGTTGAAGTGAAAATTCCAGTTTTAGACCTAAAATGAATGTGTTAAACGTTAGAAGCTGTTTCTTTATGCTTAAAATAAGAGAATAGACAAATCAGCTTGAAAAAGATGTTTAGTGGTATATTGAACCTTTGTAAACAAAAACAGGGCACGAGCCTTGCTTACATGAAAAAGAATTGTGAGCCCTGTATCTTGCTAATAACTCTACGAGTGACTCAAATTTCATTTGATAATTATAAATGCATTCCTAAAGCATTGTAAATAATAAAAACAGAAAAATAGAATTTGACCAAAATCGTGACCATGCCCCTTTAAAATAAACTGATTCATAGATATGTCTTCGATATTAACTATGCACTTTTTATTTCCAATGAAAATATCTTATTATTTTACTAATCCACTATAAGGTGAATTATTGGTCCCCTACCGGTTTCAACGGAGGGGACTATAACTTTTTTCTGCGTACGTCTATCTAACGGACGTCCGACCGTCCGTCTGTCCGTCTTTCTGATTGTATCCCACTTCAGATTTCCACATGTTTTCTCTTTATGCTTTTGAGGAATAATATGAAACTTTCATAAGAGCTCCAGCATGTCAAACATCAGATCAAGTTTACACTTTTTAGCGTCTGGTTGACATATTAAAAAAATGCATTCCATGTTGTTTAAATGATTGGGTTTCCTATCTTGTTCGGTGTGTACTGAATAAACGAGGCCAGTATGGGGTCAGTAATAATGTCGTGAACTGTTGTCTACTTTATGGGCAGTTTGTAATTATTTTCGGGGTCGATATAGGGTTTGGTTTGATTCGGGGTACAGAAGACAGTTAGTAATGATATAGCGATAGTGAAATTAAATATAGGGCGTCTCAAAATTTCGCATCATCAATCAAAAGGAGTTACCGGTAGGGGACGTGTATCGCTTATACAATACTCTCAGAAGATTTTTTATTTCGCGTTTTACTCCACATGAATTTAAACAAGACATACAGTGTTTTCTATTCTCCATTTTCAATCAAAATAATTTCAAACCATTTTAATGTTTAGCAAACTGTCTTAATGTGAATGTTCTCACTTGACTTTTTTTTTTCTTTACAAGATTCTAATTTAAAAAAAATAGTCGGTTTTTGTCTTCTTTTTTCAGGTACCTTTTTGAAAATTTCGAATTTAGAAACAACTGGTACGTCTAAAATTTGAAGATAATAATTGAAAATAAAAATTAACAAAACATAGATTATATTATTTATTTAATTTATTAAAAAAAAGCATATAATATGCTTTGCATTTTCAGGTGATGAGACATCGAGATCATGTATTGTTGCAACCTCTCTGCTTTCTATTTTCTTGGGATTGACCTGGATAATTGTGGCATTGTTTGTCATATATAAAAGACGATATCACTCTGTTCATCAGAACAGTAACCATGGCGAAGAAAGCATCAAACTTGAAGCGCAAAATATGACACAACATTACGATGATGTACAGGGTACCGTTAGAGAAAGAACCTACACAGACGCAAAGGAAGACTACACAAAAGTAGAGGGGAATTACACAGAACTGGGTCGACGGGATCCAGAGACTCATTACGAAGGGTTAAAGGCATGAAT
>WFKH01010211.1:57432703-57443373 GCA_016163765.1 Magallana hongkongensis | reverse complement strand
CTCTCTCTCTCTCTCTCTCTCTCTCTCTCTCTCTCTCTCTCTCTCCTGTCCGACAAACTGTACCAATGTTGGTATAAAGTTAACACGACTTTACCATGTCACCATGCACCTCGTAATAGTTGATCTTTTTTTTTTTTTTAGCGCAGTAGGTCTAACTACCGGTTAGCCTTACGTTGTATTCCGCATCAAATTTTATATACAAATGCTTTGTTTACAAGAGATTAGCTGCATATGGCAAAACATATTGAATTAAAACATTAAGATGTTTTACGTCTAAAAATTGAACATAAAAAACGGGGCATTCCGAGTCATTCGCAAACATCCAACTACAATTCCATCCCATTCCTATTTGTACAACACAATTTTATGTGTAACAAATAAAGCCCAATATTACACTTTTTTTAATTATGACAATTTTTCTAATCATAATTTCTTGTTAACATTAAACCAATTAGATATAAAAGACCCAGTTAATACTTCAAAATTAATATCAGTCTATATAAACTTTACACTGTATCTAGGTACCTTAATTAATTTATGGTGAAAAATGACATAAAAGAAAAAGAGTATGTAAAATTTCATTCAGTAAGAGTAAAAACAATGGGGTCAGTACTTATCAGTACTTGTCAGTACTTCTCTAAGTTTTTCAGTACCGTCAGTAAAAAGTGTCAGTACTTCTCTAAGTTTATCAGTACTGTCTAAGTTTGTCAGTACTTTTCTAAGTTTCTCAGTACCGTCAGTAAAAACGTCAGTACTTTTCTAAGTTTATCAGTAATGTCAGCACATTATCAGTAAATGTCTAAGTTTATCAGTAAAAAATGGGAATGTCAGTACTTTTTTGACTTGGTAGTGACGAGATGGTGGACTTTAAATTTGTTATACCTTTATTGACTGTGTGCTTGACCTACACATTCTCTGCTACTGACGGCAAGTAAAAACAAACTTTTTTATGATATCAATTTATGTTTTTGAAACAAGTATTCCTTTTAAAGGAATGATCGGCAATAATGATATATTGATAGCTAGAAGCAATGAACATGATCAGTTTGATGTAAAATAATAAAATAAGTACTGTATTTTTACAAAATATAGAATATTTTGAATATGTACACCATAATTTCATTATTATAAACCGTCAACAAATTTAATTTTTAAATAAATTTAGGAAAAGTCGTTCGAAAACTCCTTGTCTAATTTTATATTTTTAACGTAATTATTAAATGTTAATGTATCTTCTTCTTCTTCAGAATACTGAGTAGGGCTCTTCAAAGAGCATTAACACGTATACAAAGAAAGAGTTGTATTAAAATAATTTAATGCGACTGAAAAACATTGAATGCCATCATAACTTGCTATTGAGGTCGCATTATAATGTAACCTTGTTTATAAATCAAGCCGTCTTCCTAGCTACTATTATGCAACATCAATAGATCGAGGTCGGTTCATGGAGCATCTTCTTATGACTGAGGTCAGTTCATCGAGGTCAACTGCATTACTGAATGAATCTTTCGATCGAAATTCTTACGCGTGAGACAAAATGTGCATTCTTGAATTAACAGGTCGAACTGTATTTTATGTATGTTTGCATCTCTTAAGGTAAATGAATTGAAATAAAACCGAGTAAAATGTTATATAAATACTAAACCAAACTTTAAGTTTTTATAAGAACTACTTATGCAAGCGGAATGTGTGCGCACGTGGAAGCATTTGCCGGATGCCTCATATGGACACAACAGTGATCGGCCGAAGCCGATCACAATAACGTAGACGTAATACAAATTATACATGCACTTCATCGCAGGGTTTCTATACTGTATATCCGGGTTTTTTTTTCGAAAAAAAGAGAAAATTAGGAACATTTTTTATTTGCATCATGCAGTAATTTTTTGCGATTTAAATCGTTTAAGGAGTCTCGGGGGTGAATGTTTCAAACATATGATTTCCTTTAATTTTTTTCTATTGAAAGGTCAACTTAAGAGTAAACTAGGTACAGAATATAAAGTAAATTGACCCGATATTTTTTCTGTTTACCGCGCTCAAATTTTGGTCTTATGTCCTAAGTATCCCCGACATTTTATATAGGATTATATAGGAAAAAAGGGTGTTATCATTTTCAATTTAATATTTTAAAAAATGCAAACATACGATTTTCTTTTAATTTTCAGCGATGGAAGGTTAACGTATAAGAAAACTTTTTGTTAAATTAAAACGAAATTGACCGGATGGTTTTTATGCTATCCGCCCTAATAGTTTGGTACTATAACGTATATTGGTAGACATTTTACATATAAAATGGTATAGAATAAAAAGATATTTACAAATCAAATTTAATTTCATTTGTAATAGATAAAAAATTTGCCTTTCCACTCACACAGAACATGAAGGATCGCGCATGTGTTTTTATTTTGCAAATTATACTTTTAATTTTAATTATTGACGCTGTAATAAAAATGCACGACTTTTTCTTTTGGTCAATTGTTACGTCAAAGTCTCAACTGACGTCATCGTAAGACGTTGACTTCGACGTGGATAACGTCGATTTTGAAGAAGCGGCGAAATGAATAGAATACTTCTGAATATTATTGTAAGGATTCATTTCAACAAAAATCACTTTTATGATTAGTATCTTTTAAAAATGAAAACGTTACATGATAAGCTGTATATTTGAACATTTTTCTCTACATTTGCGTTTTACGACAGTAATGCGCAATACCTTGCGCAGAGGGCGCAAAATTTTAAACCCGCAACCGACCTTAAAAAGAAAATTATACGGGATATAATGTCTGCCTAGTCAATAATTTGTAATTTAAATGTGATCGCGAAATAATTTATGATTACCAATTATGTTTTTGAAACTTAAATGCAATACAAGTTACTGCAAACATAACAATATTCGCTCCCGTTTTATTTTCGCCAGCGGGCAAATTTAATCTGAACGAATTCGAATGTCTCAAATTATCTTTCATTAAAATGTCTGTGTCTGAGGGAATTAAGCACAGGGCAATACTATAGACGAATAAAAAAAGCGGGAAAGCGGGGCGAAAATAACCATGTATACAGTAGGTATACAGCATTTCATTGCAGGGTTCAGATAACAAGATTAACTTGGTCTCACAGTTTAATTAAGTTAAAACAATGGTGATAAACATCCGACTGAAATCAAACTAAACCACGAAATATTGTCTATGAAAAAGTAATATATCTTTTAAAGTTCCCGCATTATTGTCAATGATCAATGATTGTAAAATAAATTTCAATTCAAAGATTGGACTTTCAAAATGTTATTAAAAAGGATATGAAAAATGTTAACCAATAAAACTATACAACATAGGTTTAAATAGGTTATGCAATATCAGTTGTTTTATAAAATGTTAATCATTGTCCTTCTGTTTATGTATAACTTAATATTCAATATATTGTAGGTGACTTAAGAAAAAGCTGTCTTTTATGACAATAAATTCTGCAAAAAGCAAACTTTAAGAATATAATCGAATGACAAGAGAATAAATTATTTCAAAAAAGACTTTATTTGATATGGTCTAATGTTTTCCTAAATTTTTAACCAATTTTAAATGTTATCATTTAAAAAAATCAAATCTTTATAAAACATTATACAGAGGAGGTCTGCTATATTAAATATGATATTAGTCTTCACTGTTCATAATCTGTGTATCCATGACGTCACCGAAATAGGCTAATTCTTGCAATTTTGCAAACAAATAAAAATATTTTCATTTTTCTATCATATTTTGCCATTGGAAGTATAGAGCAAAGCTCTGCTCAAGTACGATTTATACATATAATCATACATATCATACTAAAAATGGTATTTGAGCAAGCATGTGCTCGATGTTTTCCAGTCGAAAAACAATCGTAAAACACCCATACTCTGCTCCAAAACATTAATTAATCAAAATACTTATCTTTATGACTTCATTTTAACACTATGACGTCACTGCGGTGATGACTTGTTCCACACTTACTTTCAACTATCTTAATCCTTATTTTTAATTCTCGTCATATGATATGAGTTTTGGGGAAGAGAAATGCATAATACCGCATTTAGGTCTGTTTATGCTCTTAAAAAATGCACATCTGTAATTGTATTTTTTATAATATGCATGTAAGCTAATACACGTTTTTATTTGTCAATGTATCTTTATGTTCAGTACTAGTAATGTCAATTTAAAATACGAAGAATGAATTATAAATTGAAATAAAATCTTATACTTTTAATGATATAGGCGATAAAAAAAAATTATTATTAAATTATTTTGAAAGATAATGAATATATCGTGTTGATAAGTTATTTTCTCTGATGTAATGATTTTTTCCCGCAAAAGACTTAAAATTTGTATCAATAAATATGAGAAAATAAGAAAAATGTTCTTACCAATTAAAAAAAAACCTTTACAAACGATTAACATATGAAGATGTGCCCATAGTTATATCCCAGGAACATTCAAATCAGTTCTTAAGAAAGTTTCGTAAGCATACATGCGTGACATTGTGATTATCAACGAAATCTTATTTTATATTTAGACTCTCACAAGGTCATTACATGATTTTATAAACGACATTGAAGGATATAAAATATGAAATCGGAAAATTAAAAAATACATCCACTTACAAGAATCACAATAAACAAAACAAAGTATATGCTCAAGGAAAAATAATATTTTTTTATTAAGTGTAAAAATTCAATTTTATTTAGATGACGTTATTGGTAATATCTTTACAAACAGTGTTTGTAAGAAAGAATTTTTTTTTATCTCCCTTTCCTTTGTACTCTGAAAAGAGACGTCAGCAATATAAAAGAAAGTGTCTGTGTGACATCGATTATATTCTCTATATTTTCAGCGTAATAATGCACTGTTTTCCTTTGTGATACATATAATAAAGTTTAAGTTAGGTGGGTAAATCACTGTTTTTTTCACTGATATTAATGTATACCTCGTAGTGTGTCAGCCCTGATGCACGTGCTTGGACTATACGAGACAGAAACAGGAAGCTAGGGCGGTATTGCCCTTAATTTTAAAACCGGTAATACCTCTTTACCAAGATATTTATTAAACAAGTTTGAAAAGTAACGATAAAAAGACAAATAGATGACATAAAGCACCATATTGCAGGCCTAAATATTTCTTTATAATGTTAAAAAATTGCGCCGATCAGTGATATGTATATAAATAAAGGGAAGTAGTTATGAACGGTTGTTTATATTGAACTAAGCATGATTTATTAGATATCAATCAAGGAAGAATGGAACAAGAGATGAGACATCCTAGAAATCAAGAGTTCAGATAGTAAAATAAAGAAGTTAAAGGAATGGCTGTGCTCATGAACGTTCTCAAACAACTCCCTTACAGTCCGGGTTTTTGGGGAATTAATGCTGACAGGAAACGTACGAATTTCCAGTAAAAGAATTTGACTCATTACATGGCAGCTTAGAATGGAAGTTTCTCTCTAACTTGATAACTTTGAATTCTAGAAGATTGTTTTATCTCATACGACTGACCCCATTCTATTGAACAATAAAGACGGTTTGTCAACAAAGTCTAACTCTTACAGTGCCGAACATATAAAACGGAATGGGTTTACAAATCTACAAGAATTGTAAATCCATTACCTTTATAATAAATCAAATTCTTTATTTGAATATGAATTCAATTATAACAAAAATCTTTGCTTTTAGTTATACGTGTATGATATACACACTTTACACTGTTGTTTTGATCTTGGTCCTAGTATCAGCCCTCGGATAATATCGACCCAACTCGAGCTTATATTAGGGCCGAGATCAAAACAACAGTGGGCTATTCTAATACTCATTTTATGGTTTGGATAAGGAGATGAACGTGCTCCATGCTTTACGATCATTATGATTTCAAAAAAATTCTCGAGATTTTTTTCAAAGCTATCTCTAAAATATCTCTATTTTCTACACTCAGTCGAGTTGATGTTAAGTCAAGTTGGAACGAAGGTAAAAGTACCCACATTACTTCAGGATGGGGTTAGAAATAATGAATATTACAAATTTTAAAATTGAATAACCTATTTGAAAGGGTACAATAATGTATTAGATTGGACAATTCTTGTTGATTATGGGAAAGTATTCTGTTTTCCTGCACGGCACAACAGGTTTTGACGTCAAAACATTTTTATCATGATATCATATTCTTCTTAAGAACTTGATCAATATTAATTTCGTGAAATATGTTCCGTATTGTTGGTTAATTTTTTTTTCAACAGATGTTTGTGACAACGACAGTGATTGTCTGCAAGGCTACTACTGTTGTAAAGGGACTGTTTGGTGCTGCCCTATTGGGTCCGAATGTACCGGAACCGAATCTTGTGCCCTAACCAGCTTTGTCAGGTTTGTTGGTTGCACTACAGTATTAAATTTTACTATATATTCTTACCAAAATTGCACAACTTTAGGTACAGATTAAAAATTCAAAACGAACTACTGGAAAAAATCCTCTTGACATCTTTTTAAACAACGCTTCATTTACACTTTTCTAGCAAAATACACAAGTGCATCCAGCAAGGCGTGAGACTTTGTTTACCTCGAAGTTACACATGTGCTTGAAAATCAAGCCCGGGCCTTTTCACCCCCCTCCGGAAACAACACGCATCAAAAATTCAAATGACCTCGCATTATTACAAAATTGGGATAGTTAGACCTCTTACACATTGTTTTTCATATCTCATAAAAAAAATCAGCTCCTGTCGCGTGCGGAAACGCCCCAAATTCAAAGGGAAATTCGGGAATTATTTTGCCTCAGCCATGTTTTGAGTGAAATACTGTTATGACACCTGCTGTTATAGCTCTCTGGGTGATCTCACAATGACTTGTCTCCACTTAATACCCTATGATCATTTTAGTATGAAATCAGTTGATCATAGAATAATTCGTGCATATAAAACCGCAAAGATATAGCCTAAACCAGACTTTCAATAAGATAAACAGTATTTGGATGGTTTGTATAATTGTTTGAAATATGTGTAAAAAGTTCAAAGATTGTGCATATTTATACAGTGACAAATGGCTACGGTTTTATTATAAAATAGGTTTTGTAACAGACAAAGCACAACTCGGTTTCTGAAAAAATACAGGACAATATAAAGTAGATTAGTTAAATTTTAGAATAATCACGTATATTGTTGTTAAGGGCTACAGAGTAAATTTTTCAGGATTCTAAGAAGTAGTTTTCGTCGCCGCTGAGACTTTCAAACACAAGCGATACACAATAGAAATCAAAAGAACGTCAATGAAATTCAATAACAACATATAGACACTATGCTTTACGATTTTGCATTGGTACGGCTAACACGAATTAAGTACTTTTCTAAGCAATATTTGTTACACTAAAATTAAGAGCCTTCAAAATGTTTTTAAAAATTGTATTGGTTTTGCAATGAATAATGCAATTGTCAGTTTATTTCAAATGCCACAAAAATATTTTATCAAAAAAAAAAACTTCCTACAGTACTATGTTTGTTAAAAACAGAACACTTTGATGAACGGTCAGTAATTGTTGAATACAAGTTAAGGAGAAATAATATAACATTGAATGATTTATTTTTGACGTCGTCGTGGCAATAACTGCCGTCAGTTGAGCAGACAAATTATCATAACGCGCTAACGCGCTATATTCAATTTGTTTGCTCACCTGACGGCAGTTGTTGACATGACGACGTCAAAAATAAATCATTTAATGTTTATATTTACATTCCTTTATTGATGAAATCAGTTATTTTATATTAAATTGCAGATCACGGAGGGAGTAAACTAGTGACAGCAAGAACAGCTGTTTCTCAAACTGGTTTTAACTGGTTATCAGATATACTATTGAGACGAGCCTTGAAAATATAATCCATGAAAAATAAATCTTGAAATTTTTTTTAAACAATAGAATCAACTTTATTGTTGAATATGGGTAACACAAAGAGCACAAGGCGGGTGTGACCGGTCAGCAGAGGATGCTCACTCCTCCATGGCACCTGATCCTACCTCTATCTTGGAGGTCCGTGTTGCTCTGCTTTGAATTTGTATTTCGTTTCATGGATTTTTGAGATGGTTGACGGTTTGTTATTGTCATTTTTTCATTTTTCACCAGCATGTATGAAATATATTTCTATACCGATAATATCGATAACATTGACATCAATGTGTGGGAACTACTTTGGGAACTACATATGTAAATTACATGTAAATACATACGCATTGATTAGGTAGTTGCATTTAGAGGCATTTAAAGATAACAGAATTTAGTGGAAAAACACAATAGAATGTAAATATAACACTTTAAATGTTTTACACGCTACGATTGCCACATATGTCAACGCATTTTTATTTGTAAAGCCAATAGTAAAATACTTTTTTTATTTACTAGGCATGAAAGAAGTATCGGAAATGAAGAGAATAAGAGTAGTCGCAGCACGTTCCGGTAAACTTTTTGATTATTCAGGTGCATTGTAAACAATTTTACTTCACCTTGTCTTTATGTATATACATGCATAAGCATTAAATATCTGTTATCTGATATCTCTGATACATTTCAGAGTCGGTAAAATCGTAGGCACTGTTTTTCGGTGTGCTTTTCGGAATATGCGGTGTTTCCGGATGCTGCTATATCTGTAAGTCAGTTGCTTGAGAACATTATTTCTTTATGTCATCAACATAAGCATGTAAAAATTATTCCCTGTGTATGTTTTTATCAAGCCAAATTTATCTCATTCCAACATTAACAGAGAACAAGAGCAATGGGAATACGTCAGATCCTCAACCTCCAGCTGAACCTCCAGCTCAACCGCCAACTTAACCTCCAGCTAACGTCCAGCTCAACCGCCAGCTCAACCTCCAGCTGAACCTCCAGCTCAACCGCCAGCTCAATCTCCAGCTGAACATCTAGCTCAACTTTCAGTCCAACCCTTAGCTAAATTTTCATTTCAACCTGCAGCTGAACCCTCACCTGAATACACAAAATTATAACCCAGCTGTTGATGGACTACTGCTTGCGATTTATGTCATGAACACACATCTTTAAATTCAACTAGTGGTATTTGTCAAGAAAGCTGAACTTATTTGCCGGTTACATGAAGCCTATAAAAAGTTACTTACCATATACTTTGGAATACAATTGATTTGCACTGGAGTGAAACTAACTGGTCTAAAAATGTAGCAATAAAAATGTAGCCGCATATTGGTGATTCAATTTTTTATATGCAGTGCATCTTTATAACCATTTGCAAACTTGATTAAATATTACCAGTATCCAGTGCCGTTTCACTTTGTCTGATGAACTACCAGGCTACACCTAATCAAAGGGGCAGCGACGTCGATCTCGAATAACGATGTAAGTTTCTGACAAATCCGTTGTTACAAACACCATTATAAAACCAGTACCTAGGTTTCGAAATGATATTGCGACAGGCACCTGTTTCTATTTTTATTAACATTAATTAAAAATCACATACCCTAAAACTTTGAAAATTAGCCGGATTTAATAATAAGACGGTTTTGAAAATAAGCCTCCTATTTCTTGCACTGAAAATTACTCAAAAATAAGCCTGTTTTGAAAATAAGCCAGTGATGACAATGCCAGTTTGGAAAGATTTTAGACTACCGTAAAGTTTCAGTTGTAGCACGTACCTGTTTAGTATGCTGAAAAAACCCGCGCTGTTATTGTAAAATAAACATTGTGCAGAAACGTCTGTTTATATTGTTTATCGTCATTATCAAGTCGTACAAATGATCGGTCTATTTTAAAGTGGCCATCGGTATGCAAACCAATTACGGCATAAAGGGACATCAAGTAAATAATTTTTCTAATCAAATCATAATTATTGCTTCCTATACTCATATAAACTGTGAAGTCCGACAGGTCAGTGTATGCCTCTGACACCGGAAATTGATAAACAAACATTGACCACGCGACGAGTCAACATGTGGCTGGTTACGTAATGACGATTTACACTGGATGCAAGGAACAGCAGTCGGAGTGAATAAATATTCCAATACATGAAATAAAATTGAATTAAATTTACTGAATGGTATATCTGTGCCATTCAGTCACCTTTTCAGACCATTCAGTTAACATTCAGTTGACTGAATGGCAGAGCTTTATCCTGCAGTAACTCAACTGATTCATGTTTGTAAACGTTCTCTGTATGAAACAGATGTAGAACTTTATTTATGCAGAATACTACTTTATTGGATTTAGAACCCTTCACATTTTATGAAACAAATAAATACAATTGTTTGTTGTTGTTTTTTTTTAAATTTTCAATTGCTCTGGGAGAGATATTTCAAAATGCGCAGAAGTTGGGAAAACCCTGAATATAGTTAGAAAAACAAATGATGTACTTTTTCTCCTAAGAAACACTTGATTTTACGCTCCATTTCTTACAGACAAATTTTATTTACATATTACATATTACATATATTATTGTTACATCATGCATTTAGTATTATAAGTAATGATATGCATGATTGGTAATACTAAAAGTTTTATATCAATTTATTAAAATAATAGAAACCCATAATCTAACCGCTCTTTTTGACATGGTTGAAACGTTTCAACCGCAACAAATATAGATTTCTCGTCACAATTTTTTAAAGTTTAATAAAAACAGTTCGCAATATTTTGAAATCAGACCTCCGA
>WFKH01010211.1:57416237-57427769 GCA_016163765.1 Magallana hongkongensis | reverse complement strand
GTTGCTTAGCCATATTGCACATGAAAGCACCAATTATGTATGGTTTGCAATTGTCCCAAACTAAATTGAAATATCTATTCCAATTACTTATTCTGTCTCCATCTGTATTCTCATGATTTTCCTGTCTGTAAAGGTTGTACGCTGCTGTATGGTGGTGGTTGCATTTGTCCGTAGGCCGGATTACATAGTCCGTACTCTGGCTGTGATGGCCAAGCATTCGGATTAGATACTCCGTTTCCAGGTTGGGTCGTAATCTGAGAATTGTACACGACCCCAGGCGTTCGTTGCCTCCTATCTGGTAATAGTGAAATGAGAAAAAAATAATAGAAGTCACATATTACCTAGAGGTTAATGCTATCCCACTGAGGAAAGATATACAGTTTGTTATGTTTATCTTTGTTGCATTTATGTATATTGCATTTGGAGCTACTTGTATCTGCATTTATGCCCCACTATATTGCAATTCAGCAAATGTTTTATTACATTAATATATAATAATTAATAAATATTTAGTAGTGCTTCTCTAGCTTTAAATGTCATCCACGTTGATGGCGGTTTTTTTTTTTACATAAAATGGGAAAAATATCACACATTCTTGATCTATTTGTACTTTATATTTAATAAACATCACGTATATAACCAGCTTTAACTTTTTATGAAAATTTTGCTCGACCTAAAACATGGAAGTACTTGCTTTAGTCATGAACAGCAGGTAATTTTGAAATCCATGTAATTGCCAATTTATGATGTATTTTGTAATTTTATTTCATCGCCATGTTTTAGAAAATGGGTCATGTGGAGTATACTGCAATTCTCAAATGAAAAGCCTATTGAGATTTAACAAAATACCACGTGACTTACTGTGACAGATACAAACGACGACAATACAGACGATAAGGACGACCAGACCGATGATAGGCCCGATGATCAATCTGAAACACAGGTACATTCACAAATTTTATCCTCCGTATCAAACAACATTCATTATAGTTCTTCAGTATCAAAAAACGCAGGATTGTATATTATATTTAAAAAAAAAACGGTAATTATCTTATTTTTAAACTAATGTAAACATTCTCTCAACAACAAGGTTTTAAATATGGTATTTACAACATGAATATTGTGTTTATTAATGAAATTTATACCCTATTCCAATACAAGTGGATGTTCCGGTACATATTGACATGGTCGGGCAGCACCATTTTGTTCCGGTACAGCAATGGTAGTACGAAAACGGACAATCACTATTGCTGCTACATGTACCGTCAGGATTCATAGCTAGAATGGATGACAAGTAATTGAAAATTGAAAAAAAAAACTGAGGAAAAAATGTAAAAGATAAAATTCATATTATGTCAAACAGAGAAGTCAACAAATTTGAATTCAATTTAAGTTATGGGAAAAAAAAATAAATATAGAGGGAGGGAGAAATTGCATGTCATTTCAAAAAGAGAATACGTTAAAATCAGATACAAGATTAAACTGTGTCATTCAGTACACTGACTGTTGATTTAAAGGTTTCGAAATGTGACTTCATGTCAAGACCATTTCTTTCGGTCACGTTAAAGTTGACTTTCGGTCACCCTTATGATGACTTAATGACCTAACTTCATCCTGTGAGATGATTTATATGATGAATTATAATACATTTCATTCATGTTACATGTATAACGCTCCCAGTATGAATTTATCACGTGTATTTGTATTCATTAAGATATTTCATTTATCAGTCAATTGAAAAGAGACTGGTTTTATGTGAAAATATATTTAAATATATTTCTTATTTCAAGAATCACAGAAGGGGAAAACGTGAATCAAATTACAGGTATTAAAGGTATAACACATTTTCCCTCTAATGTAAGATATAAAAAATGCAGCTTTTAGAAAGGTCGATGATAGTTTATATTTCGATAATATAGAAATGAATTAAGAAGTTTGACAAAGAGAGGAAAGACAGGGTAACTATTGTATTTCGTTAGTTTTGATTTATAATTCATGAAATTTACATGGAGGTCATCACTGTAAAGGCCTGTGCGTACTCTAGTCTTTAACGCATGGGTGAGCCGAGAAAAAACCGAATTGTTATTATCACGCCGTATTTTGTTTGTTTATATTAATAAATTTTAAATGAGTCTAAATATGCAGGATTTTTAAAAATATAAACATATTTTCTAAAGTCGCAGAATAATGATAACCAGGACTAAAAGATCTAGAACAGTGAAGGGAAAAAGCCTGAAAAAGATCACATACATGTATAATGCAGTATTGTGTTTTTAATTATTTTCTTTTACTTTATGTAAATTCAATGATTTAAAACAGTGCATTATAGTGGTAAAAATTGAACAATTTTTGAGAATCTGAATTTGATTTATTTCTTTCATAAAATGGTTTTCTACCAGTAGTTTTACTTATAAACATTAAAAATACAAAATATCTTGCATGTAGTATTGTTGATAATATTTCAAAATAACAAAACATGTTAAAAAATCTTACATTTCTTCTAATGCTCTCTCTAAAACGCTGGCAAAATTTACAACAAGCATTTTAAGGGGTATTTGATTGTGGTGATCTGGTAATCTGACCCGATTGAAACAGAGCTTTACCACTTTAGGGTTGCTCTCTTGATATCTTTATGTAACATAAATTTGTATTATCATCATAATTTATTAAATCTTATATTTTAATATGTGGTGGAATATTTTGCGCTTTGTAAAGATGAAACTGGTATTCCCTGTTTACAACTAATTACAAGTATACGAGTTATACCAGTGATAAGTTATATTCTCGCTGCCTGGGTGGGTGGGTAACAGAATAAATATGAGATCTTCCTAATACAAAGTACTTATAAATAAGATATTTTTGGTCATAAACTATGAACAATTTTAATCCAAATGTTTTAGCTTTAAATATTTTGCTTTTTCATATATCAATATGCAGAGCTTCCCTTTTAAATGTGGTTAATATAGCGTAAACATTGCCACGACCATCTAACCATTTTAATTTTTAAACAATGTATTAACCACTACACTATGATTGCAAAAATAAACAAACATATTGTTTTTGTCTGATAAATTGAGTGTCAAGAAAATTACCCAATAACGCATTCGGTACATTTCCTTTTTTTTTCCGATACTGATATTTTACCCCATGAATAAATTATTATTGTTTTAAATATTCCGAAATATAAAAAGATGTAAATAACTTTCACTTGCCTTCAGTGGCACAAAAAAAGCAAATCAAACAAACAAAAAGTACAGGCATCCAATGTTTTAAGTCCACCATTGTGTGTTAATATATAGGTAAATTGTAAGAGCAGTCTTCGAAATCCAAATTCATGTAGCAAGGGAAGTTTATTGTTTATACTTTTATAGTGCTGTGTGCGGTGTCAAATAGATTTCGCAATAATCGCAAAATATTTTCCTTTCTTCAAAATGAAGGGTGCGACAACAAATTGTACAGTAAAATATATAGGTGCAGTGACTCTTAACAAATAAACATATCCGGTATCGACTTCTGTGTCGTCTCACACCTTCGATTCAAGTTGGATATGTGTACTGCATGGCTTGTGATGTATGAGGTCAATTAAAACTTAACATAAAGTACAAAAGCTCTACAGGTAAAACGCGTTCTATTTATACTATTAAATATTATATCTAAACATGATCGCGAGCCTCTCAAAACCAGATTCCTGTTAAAAAAAGTTTTTGTCAAATATTTTTACCTGGGAGATAGAGAGGGTCCAAATATAATTATCAATGTAACCGGGTTTTTTTACCTAATAATGCAACAGAATAAAAACCCCAACAGTCTGATCAGGTGTTTATTCTGACGTCAGAGATATGACCTCTTGACCCAGTAACAATGTGTATCCGTAAACGATTAATTGTCTTTCTAGGTAAAATTTTTTTCTTAGGGAAATAACATTTACAAACATCAATATGTGTGTTGACTTGTAAGGTATATTGACACACTCTAAAAAGGATTGATTGTTGTTTGAAAAGACACATACGAATGATGTCATTTTTAGATGCACCTAAAATCCACAACTCATTCGTATCCTTGTTTGTCGCATCATTTGTTTTTGCCTTTAAAAAGTATTTAACAAATGTGGTGATAACGAACAGTAATTAAAATCAAAAGTCCAAAAATAAATACAAATCAGGAGCAGAGCAAACACGGACCTCTTAAAAAAATAAAGGTATAGGATCAGATGCCATGGAGGAGTGAGCATCCTCTGCTGACCGGTTACATCCGCCGTGTGCTCTTTGTCGTAATCGGGAAAACGAAAAAAAAATCGTAAACAATTCGGTGAATAATAATTGCCTAAGAATAAATATGAAAAACGTCAGTCAGCATACAACCTAGCGGAAGATTGTATATGCTGACAAGGTCGTTGTAGCGACCATAGAACTTACGAAATTATGACTTCATTTGAGACTGTTGATAATCTTGTTTTATCAACTTGCTTGTCAGTAGCTTGCCTCATTTCAGACATTTATCACACGTAGAGCATGCCCTTGCGTATCGAAACAACTGAGAGACAAAAATTCCATATGCCATTTGTAGGTGATGAAGGTATATTGCTACATAAGTAAGGAAAGTTGACGATAGAAAAATTGAAGTAATCACGTTTATCACAGACACGTAGTATCAGAGAGGCCAGGAGGCCTGGCTACCCCACTTTTTAGCGCAGCAAACATTTTTATTAAATTTTAAAAAAAAAAAATACATACCTAATGGTTTCCCCCCCCCCCCCCCCCCATTTTGTGGGAGGATGTTAAAAAATATGGTGAAAGGAAGGAAATTAACAGTGAAATTGAAGTTTTGAAATTATTATAGGTACATTACGCCAACCCCCTCCACGCATTAGGATTTCCGTTATTTTTGCAGGTTGTCCTTTTTTATGCTTGTCAAGATTTTTTGGATGAGTCTGCTCCCCCCCCCCCCCCCACACACACACATACTTTAAAAAAAAAGATGCTACGTGCCTGTATCATAAAGTTTTGTTGTTAGGTTACCATTAATGTCTTTTTCTAGTAAAATATCTTATTATAAAACAGATACAGGATGAACCTCTGCCATTTGGTCAACTGAATGTTAACTGAATGGTCTCGTAAGGTGACTGAATAGCATAGCTATGCCATTCAGTCGCTTTCAGTTACATTTCAGTCACCTTTCAGTTGACTGAATGGCAGAGGTTAATCCTGTGAGATGACTTAGATTCTGTGGTATCTTTTATTTCAAGGTCACTGGGACATATCGAGTCGACGTAAGAATAAAAGTAACAATTGTTAATTGATAATACGTCGTCGATATACCTAAATGTCGAGTTGAAGGCCACAACGAGTGGTTTCTATTTTTCATGTACAAGTCTTTGAATAAATTCTGCTTCATATGAATATAGAAATAGGTCTGCTAACAATGGAGCGCAATTGGTACCCATGGTAATCAATTTCCATTGTGCATCAAAGTAAGATAACTTGTTTTCATATGGCATGCACAAAAACCTGGATCCAACGGCCAGACTTCAGAAGTGGACACTTTTTTGGGGGGGGGGGGGGGGGGGGGGGGGGGTTGTAGAGAAATCTTTGCCAACTTTACACATGCACTATGTTTGTCAACTAGATGCCAAGCTTTAGAGTGCTTCTTTGTACTTCGTTTATCTAAACACTGTCAAACCTTGAGTAAAGGCTATCAATTTTACAATTTGTTGGTCTTTTTTTCTAATATTGGCCCAAAAACTTATACAAATGAAATAAAAATGTTCAAAAATAGTACGAGCGACATAAAACCTAAGTCCCACTTGAAAAAACTGAATAGCAATCTGTGACTCGACTGATATTAAAAAATAAACATGGAAACCAACCAACCAAAAAAAAAACCAATTCGTTTACAACGCCGTAATGATATTTTAAGTAAGAGGGTATCAATTGCGTACAACAATACAGAGTTTATAGTCATATGACTATGACGACGCGTACGGAGAAAGAGGTTTAAATATTCTCTAGTGTCTTTGTGATAATTCAATATGTTTTTAAAAATTCATTTTATAACTGGAAATTGTCAGGTATGAAACTGTTGACTAAGGCTGATTTACGTCGCATAGTATAGTAGCTTCCTATCATATCGCGGGTTCTATGGTATCGCGGTATTTCTGATTACGTATAGTAGAACGCGCTGAAATTGACATTTGACGTCAGGATATTTTTAGACATAGTAAACAGAGACACGCTGAACATCACTGAGGTATATAATAGAGGAGATTCACAATAACATAGTTTCTGGAAATATATGCATATGAATAGATTTTTTAACAAATTAATTTAACTACCCCGATATCATAGGTCCGGCTCATACATGAAATATGCCGTGAAATCAAAATCAATATTACGTACACTGTTTGCTGAATGCTAGTACATGATGAGTGGCGACCATTTGATCGAATACAATTGACCAAAAAAAAAAAATCGCAAACTGGTTTTTAAAAATTTATTGGGTAGTTTTCATACAGAAATATATTTTTTTTCAAAATGTTTATATTTGGCCTGTGTCCAACGGCTATTGATATAGATCGGTCACTGTCATTTCCATGCCAAACAACTTTCTAGGCATAGGCAACTATAAAGGTTATTGCAACCGGAAAACAAGTTCAGCTTTCGTTAAATCACAGCAAGTTGAGTTGAAAGATGTGACATGAATCGTATGCGGCGGTCTAACAGCAGGCAGGTTAGACTCTACTGTACGCAGGTGGAGACTGAGTTGAAGGCTGGGGAATTGGCAAATCTCTTCCCTCTGTTCATTAAAGAATAAGATTACATTAGACTGATAAACAAAATGCAGAGGGGAGTCAATTTATTTATGCTTAGGTTGAGGATACACAGATACTATTCATGACTTACTGCAACATCCACAGAGAACTAAAATACCGGAGATTAGGAGACAGAACAGGAAGAAGATTGCTATGATGCTGAACAAAAGTGGTCTGAAATGTCAGATATAACAACAGATTATATATATATATATATATATTCACAATTCACAATATTATGACTAATGCTACGCCTTTTATTTACTTTTTTGCATCTCGCGTTAAACGAAAAAAAAAATTCTCCGGACTGAGATCGTTTGTCTCTTTTTTTTTTCTTCACTTTGTCAAAATGTGTCATAAATCGATCGTCCGAATAGCCTGTCGCTCTTATATAATTATCTTGTTGATTTTGAATTGCTAGTTCGACGTTTTCCATGACGTCGTCATGACGTGACGTCATAGACGGTGTTATTCCGTCACCATCGGACTTTGGCGTCCGTATCGGCACCAAACCATCGGACTTTGGCGCAGACCATCGGACTTTGGCGTGACCATCGGACTTTGGCGTGACCATCGGACTTTGGAGTCATATATATATATATATATATATATATATATATATATATAATCCACTTTAACCCTTTCAACGCTAAAGCTATAGTCTGTCCCAAGTTATTGCTTCCATCACTTTTTGATGATTTTTAAGAAAAATACACATACCTGTGAAAGAAACGCTGTTGAAATCGATAAAGGGGAGAATATCCAAGATATCTTCATTGACAAATTATCCTTTTTCACTCATAAAAGTTTACAGGAACGAAAACAAATTTCTTACGGAGTTTTATAATGGGAAATGTTTACATCTTTTCTCCATTCGGAAGTTCTCGGGACACCTCGCGCAATTTTTCAAAGTTATCATCCGGGCTTATTAATGGCTGATGCAATGCAAAATTCTCGTACACTTTCTATTTTGGGATGTGTATTGAAACCTGAAGCGGTAGAGGGGGCGTTTCAAAACAGATAATCTGGACATTTTTCATATTAGTGGATGAACGTAGTTTGAGCACAAAGGTATTTATTATTATAGAAATATCAAGCGAAAAGTGGTGGAAGCAAAACCCGGGACAGAGTATACAAAAATGTTGTTACCTCTCGTTATGTCAAAGCGACGTAAATGTCGGTTTTCATACTTATCCAGAATTTATCTGAAAAAGTATATAAACGTGTTGGAAAGTTCCAAATAAATAAATGGTAAATAAGAGGTTTGTGTTATATTATAAATTGTATGTATGATATAGCTAAAATTGACGTCATATTACCCTGAATTGAAGTCAAAATATGACGTCATTTTATTGCGCTAACAATTCTCGATGGAGAACAATTCTGACACGGGTCTGACGTTGAAGCATCCGACGAAAACGTTTCCGACTTAGAAAGTGAAGCAGAAGCTGCCTTTTTCAGGGGTCCATGGTTTAGCGTAGTTGACCATCAGACATTCCAGCTGCCGGAGCCAGATTTTACAGAAAATGCTGGGCCCGTCAACTTATGTCCTGGTATGGCAATTCTGGACTTTTTAGTTAAATTCTTGCATGTCCATGATGATAAGGATATAATAGATACTTTAGTGAGAGAAACTAATCGTTATGCGGACCAGAAAATAGAATATTGGGCCCACATTCTCGTTTTCGCAATTGGGTTCCGGTGAGACCTGACGAAATGCTTGTATTTATTGGAAAAGTGTTGAGCATGGGGATTGTGAAAAAGCCGACATTTGAGTCGTACTGGGAATCTAACCCCCGTGCGCGGTCTTTTAGAACGCCAAACTTTGGCCAAATTATGTTAAGGAATCGTTTCCAAGCCATTCTGCAGTTTCTGCATTGCAGTGACAATTTAGATGTTCCAGAGCTATGATCCCCTAAACAAGATATCACCCGTCATCAACATACTAAATGAGACATTTGGTAAAAATTACAGGTAAATTGTACACTTATAAAGAAACTCAGATCACACAATCAATAAATTGATAACGTATTAGAATATTGAATGTAATGCTAAATTCAGCGTGAAATCAATAATAATTGATAAAGTTTTCGGTGAGGGTAATTTTATGCGTATACATTACAAGCACTAGACTGTAAATACATTTGCAATTACATATATCTGTTTATATTTACAAATTGTTTAACACTTAATGCACTGTATACATTTAAAGATTTGTTTGATTGATACATTCAATTTTTAAACATGATTATTACTTTTAGGTTGGATTATCAAAATGGAACACAATTATATCATTTATTTTTTATTAATTCGTCCTTTAAAATCTTAATAATTTAAGCAATTACATACGTGCATGCGCATATCTACACATAGACTGTACAAGTTGGAAAATTGTGGCAACACACACAAAATTAAGTGCGTTAAATTTGGGACCAAATCAACGCACTTTGATAAAAAATTTTCAAAGTACGTTAAACTTAGGACCAATTTAACGCACTTTGAATTTTTTTTTTTAAAGTGCGATATGGTTGTACATCAACATTTTTTTCCTATCGAGACACTTAATGCACTTTGAAAAAAATATGTATACATGTAAATGACTGATGTTCTGAAAGATCATATTGTTTTCGATAAACATAACTAACGTATCCTTTTTCACATCATGTTTTTTTTTTTAAACACATGCAATTGAAGCCCGTTGAAATATGTTATATATTGATCTCCATTATCAATATCTACGTACAAATCATTTTCGTTATTAGCATAGCTCTATGTACCAAATAATAAGAAAATTTGCTGCATACACAAAAAAGGAAAAGGCAGTTGCCAAGCGATGCAGTTTATGGATAATTTAAATCTCCCGAAGGCCACACTAATTTCTTGTTCTTCGGGCGTCCAATGAAAAAAGTACGAGCGGGCGAGCGATCAAATAATAAAATTAGGTTTTTATTGTCGGCAAAATTTTTATGCAGTACATAAATAAAATTGTGCGGACGACAGAAAACAGGGCAGAATTTACTTATCTCTGAGTTTCCCTTATGTATTTTGCGGATAAGGCATGGGTTTTGTCAAATACAACATCCATGCTTTAAACTTCAATAAAGACAAGACCTTTGGAAATTAAAACTATGTGAAGACGAGAAAAAAGTATTCTCATTTCTTTTTTATCAAATGCTTAAACCAAGCGATATGTTGATTATTCCAACTCATTAAAAACTTCTTGAATACTACACTGCATACACATGTACTTCGTACACGCACGAAGCATTACGAAATATGAAATGATATGAAACGCGCCTTGCTAATTTTCCCTAGGGTTATCAGGCAGTGATGGATCTGATGGAACCTCGCTTTTACAAGGACCACCACGTCACTTATGACAGCTTTTTCACAAGCCCTGCTCTCGTCTACGACCTTCTAGATAAGGGGACTCACAGTACCGGCACGGTCAATAAACTCGAAAGGGGATGCCTTCCAGTTTCAAAAACACACCAATTCAGAAGGGAGAGATTCGCGTGAAAACACGGGGGGGGGGGGGGGGGTCATGGCAATTCTTTGGGCCGACAGAAGAGTGGTTTCATTACTGACTGCAACTGGTTCCCCACGGTACGAATTCAGATTTGATTCTCCAGGGCGTTGTTTTTCATAAAAAAACCCTCTTAATTCTGCTCCATTTCTACTAGTATATGTGGTTCGCTGATTTTTTAATACGTAACAAACAAGTTAATTACATCCCCCTTTCTCTGCAATATATATAATTCTAATGCAAAATATTATCTGCAACAGATTTGTAGAGACAACAAATGGCAAAGGACGAGATATCTCTATACCAGCAGTTGTTGAAAAATACAACCACACAATAGGAGGAGTCGATCTCAGGGACCAATTAATTCTTCAGTTTGAACCCCAGTTCAAAAGTCTAAAAATGTTGAGAAAGCTCCTCTTTCACTGTCTTGTCACAGCAGCGGGTATTATATGATTTCATATTTCAATTAAAAATTAAACTGTTTAGATGTTCATGGTACACTACGAATAGCAAGCATATACGTAAACTTATGTAAGATTCAGAAAGATTCAGAAAAAAATCTGAAGGTAAATTGTAAAAACCCCAACAGGATTCGAACTCATGACTTGTACAGATTCGTAGTTAGTGCTCTGACCCATTCCGCTACGCTGTTAGGTAATGATTTTGGGAAAGAAAATAATAATTCACCTGATTTTATTGTTTATTACGATAGGAAGTATGTCACAATATGGAAGAGTCTCATACCACCTTAAACATTTCATAATTGTATTTCAGTTAACGCATTCATTTGCTACCGCGACACATTCCTGGTTGAGCAAAAATGAACCATCTAAAATTCCATCAGCAACTCTGCAAGGAATTGATAGGGGGATACAGGCAGTGTAGCAGAAATAGACAAATGAGACTGGTACCTGTTCAGCACAGAACCTTAGCGAGGCTCACTGATAGGCATTTTCCGTCCGTCATTCCAGACGGGAAGAAGTGCGTGGTGTGTGCTGGAAATGACCGTTTCAAGAAAACACTCATCCAGTGGTGTCAGGACTGTGAAGTGGGACTGTGTGTCGACGGCTTCTTTAGGCGTTACACACCCGAATTAATTTCAAATAAATGACTGAAATAGCGAAAGAGAAATAACGGGACTGTGTAAAAGTAGAGAGAGAGAGAGAGAGAGAGAGAGAGAGAGAGAGAGAGAGAGAGA
>WFKH01010211.1:57401105-57416227 GCA_016163765.1 Magallana hongkongensis | reverse complement strand
AGAGAGAGAGAGAGAGAGAGAGAGAGAGAGAGAGAGAGAGAGAGAGAACGATTGTTGAAAACAAGAACCCTTAGCTGTTGCTCTCTAAATGTTGTAATAATTTGTAAAATTTTGCATCCATTTTATGATTGTTTTTGACTGCAATTTGAATATAAAAATATCTGGAAGAATTCAACGAAATACAAATGAAATATACGTTATACTTACATGTCGAATTTGACTTATTCCCCTGCCTACGTTGAGACAATTTAGGTAAACTACCGGATAAGATTTTTTTTTTACTTAAATATGATAGACATAGAAATAGGTATAATGAAATATTGTATTCATATAAAGTTTACTTTGGTAGAGTAATAAATACAGTATTGGTGTGCATATGTTTATGAAATGTGCAGATGCGACTTTTTACGTTGCAATTCGACGTCGCGTTTTACCGAATTACATAACGTTGACGTCACTGTATGGCAAGATGACGTTATAGACGTTACTGAATATCGGCGTTGAATGGGTTAAAACACTGTTTCAAAATATTTCGACCGTGTTACCGGTCTTCATCAGTCGTGTTTATTGTCAATAGCAACACAACATTGAACATATACTATGACGTCACAATATGAATAGTCTGGCAAGTGACGTCACACAACAATTTTCGCGAAAAACATGAAATATAAGTGAGAAAGTCTAGTAAGCACGTTGATAGCAATAATTTCTGTATAAACAAATAATATATGAAAAATGTATAAACAATGGGACATACAATAGAGAAAAGTGTCTTTACAAACTTGTAATTATTTAGTCTAAAGACATATACATCCGCATATTCAGCTTGACCTACGTTTTTCGAAATCCAGCATCGAGTTTCTGGATGTAAATATTTCTCTTGAAGAGGGATTCCTTTCTACAGACCTTTACAGTAAACCCGCTGACAAACATATGTATCTAAATAAAAAATCCAACCACCCTGAATCTACAAAAAAATCTAATACCATCAGCGCCGAATCTGCTCAACAGATGAGGGATATTTTAAACAACGGGAGAACAGAAAAACCAATTTACGCAAATATATATATATATATATATATATATATATATATATATATATATATAATGTCAAATCTCGTCATCTCGAACTGAATGGGACAGAGAAAAAATTTCGAGATATTCAAGGATTTGAGATATTAAGGGTAAAATACTTTAAACATAAGAAGTTGGGACTTCTTAATCACTTTAACATATCCATAGTATTCGAGATATCAATGTTGGACATTGCAAAATGTATGTAAAAACAGTTTGTAAAGTAAGTACTGAAAAGTGTTGTTTTTTTTCTATCCTTCTTATTAATAACATACGTGTTTAAAAAATCTGATTGACTTGAGTTCCTAACCATCTCTCTCTCGTTGGATACATCTCCGAAACGTCCGTCCATCGTTTTCTTGCCACCTAGTATTTCAGAAAATATGTTAATGTATTTTGATTCAATGAATCAAATTCACGATTAGACTCGCAAGTAAAATACGTTTGACACATGTAGGAATCTTATTACGTAAAACATTTTGTACAAGTGTTCTAATTTCCCTTTAATTTCTTGTGACTCCGTCCAACAATAACTGACTGATAATCAAACATTCTGTAGTTATCCATAATAATTGGGAACTAATAATGAAATAAGAATAAATTACCTATTGTGGCATATCAGTAAGTTAAAAAACCAATTTAACACAAAAACTAATACAGTTTAGGGGCATGGTCACGATTTTGGTCAAAAATTATTTTTCCGACTTTGATGTTTACAATGCTTCAGTAAGGCATCGTTAATAGGCAACCAAAATTTGAGTGTCATTCGTTGAGTTATAAGCGAGTTACAGAGCTTATAATTCTTCGCTTTGTAAACAAAGCATTTGTTTACATTTTGAATGTTGAAGTGAAAATTCCAATTTTAGACCTAAAATGAATGTGTCAAACGTTAGGAACTGTTTGTTTATGCTTAAAATGAATGCGTTTGCCCCCCCCCCATATTTTTTCCCTAACACATCTTGTCAAAAACAGACTACGACAAATCATGTCAATTTTACTTCTTAGTTCCAGTTAAAAAAATACTTGCCTTCAGTAGCCGAGAAAGTGTAAATCAAGCAAAAGTGTATTGTCGCATGAAATACTAATTTCGAAGAGCTCTATGTGGCTGCTACAAGACCTCCCTAACATACTTACACGGCGTGCTTTTGTATGAAATAAGTAACGTGTAGTATTAATAATTGTATTATCCTTTTAGTCAAGAACTATGAATCAAAGATAATTTACACGTGATTTGAAATTATATACTAGCGGAAAAAAGAAACTGTGCATTATTTAATATATGAAAAAACATTTAAAACTTACAATGAATTTTTTTTATTTTTTGTAATACTGTTAACACATGTATTCGTAAGAACATCTCATAACAAATTAATGTCAACGTCGAATAACGTCAATTTCAGCACACTCGAAAGTCACTGTTATTTGAAATTGAATTAACAAAATTAATAACGCGTGTGACCACCATTTGTGTTCACGCATGCTTGACAGCGACGCCTCATTGATGCCACTAAAGTGTTCAGAAATGCTTGAGGGATGTTGTTCCAGATGTTGGTTAAAGCCTGACCTAAATCAGCCAATGTCTCTGGCTGATTTGGTAAACGGCGTAAACGTCTTTCCATTTCATCCCAGACGTGCTCGATCGGCGACAAATCGGTGGAAACACATTCTGTTGAACAAACAAGTCCCTGACTACACGTGCAACGTGTGGCCTTGCGTTGTCTTGCTGCAGAGTGATGTGATTTTGATGTCTCTGTATGAAGGGTATCACATGACGCTGAATAATTTCATCTCGATAGCGTACGCCGGTGAGATTTCCATTGACAATTTGTAGTAGGGTCCTTCCACGTGCTGATATTCCACCCCACACCATAACGCTACCTCCACCAAATTGTCGACGTTGCACAACACAAGCGTCCTGGTAACGCTCCCCAACACGACGATACACCCTACAACGGCCGTCACTGCTATCCAAATGTAATCTGGATTCATCAGTGAACAGAATATTGGCCCAGTCCTGTATTCTGAATCGCAGATGTCGTGTGCACCACGCTAGTCTGGCGATACGATGTCGTTGAAGCAGTACTCGGCTGGGCGCACCGCTGGACGTCTTGGTACATGTATGATATGTTTTGCTCGCTCAGACGATTACGCACAGTTCTTGGACTAATTGGTCGCAGCCCTGGAATGCTACGGCAGTCAAACTTGCTGTCTGGAAACGATTTCTCAGATGCACGTCTAATGTGGTTGTCCTGTTGACGTGACGTCACACGAGGTCGCCCAGAGCGCGGTCGATCCTGTGTGTTGCCAGATTGTTGAAAACGTCTCCATAATGACTGGATGGTGTTCCGATGAACTCCAAAGTGTCTTGCTACAGTATTTTGTGCCATTCCAGCTTGCAGCATCCCAACAGCACGATTACGTTGGTTTTCGTTTAGTCGTGGCATGACATAGGGGTAAATTTTGTTGAAACTAAAGTTATTTCCTTAACAAAAAAAGTTTAAACAAATCCTTTACAGTTCTTATTCCAAACAGTATTGGCCCGTAAAACTCGTGCATACAAATTCTTCAATAAACAACAGGTGCTCACTAACCATGAAAAAGTCCGTGCACCCGGACGGTTACCATCAGATATTGTCAAAAACAATACCATTATCGATTGTTTAAATTTTATAATAATTTATAATTATAATAGCAGACAATAGATATAGAAAAATAATACTAAATTTTATAATGCACAGTATTTTTTTTTCTGCTAGTATATAATTTACACATAAGTGAAGAGTATTAATTATCCACCGATAAAAAAAATTGTCGTCTGCATGCCATTCCAATCGATAGCATGTAAAACTATTACTAACAAAAACTTTAGAGTTACACGGATTAGCCGTCTAAGTCACATAGTAGGTGTCTCTATAGGAGAAACGATCCGTGGAAATACTATTAGTAGAGTAGAAATAAGGTTGTTGTTATCGTTAATGTTGCAGAACAACCTCCTCGGTCTCGAAATGTATTGTTAAAAATATAAAAACCTGTTTTAACGCCTCAGCTTCCACACAAAATTTGTCGACCTTGGAGGTTATTCTGCATCATTCACGAAAACTTGTACTTTATTTCTTAAACAGACACCAGAGCCATATAAGAATTGATATATTTGAATACCTGTATTTTCCAACTTCTGAACTTTATAAAACAATTTTTAAGGAAATATATAAACATTCTGTTTTGGGGTTTTAACACAATCTCATATACCTATGATATGTAATAACAGGGCTTTCTGTCGAACTTAAAGGGGCATGGTCTTGATTTTGGTCAAAATTATTTTTCCGACTTTCCGACTGTTTACAATGCTTCAGTTAGGAACGTTAGGAACTGTTTGTTTATGCTTAAAATGAATGAGAAGATAGACAAATCACCTTGAAAAAGATTTTTAGTGGTATTTTAAACCTATGTAAACAAAACCAGGGCACGAGCCTTGTTTACATGACAAAGAATTGTGAGCACTGTATCTTGCTTATTATTTAACGACTGGCTCTCGTATTTCATTTGATCAGTACAAATGCATTCCTGAAGCATTGTAAATAATAAAAACAGAAAAATAGAATTTGACCAAAATCGTGACCATGCCCCTTTAAAACTGACAGGATATTTTAAACAAATGAAGATTTTCAGTTTATAGTAATGTCAGTTACACTTTTTAGAATTAATTATCAAACAAATTACAAAGCTCACAATATCCAAATATATGGTTCACTATGGGTGGCGGAAAGGGTAAGAAAGACGTTAATGCAAAACGAACAACTTATGACCAAAAACATACTAAAATACGAAACAGACCAGCTTACAACAAAATCAACAGCCTCTATTGCAGAATCAATAGACACCGATGCAAAACAAACGATTACTGATGCAACAGTCATGCACTGAGTTAACGAGTGATTTGACTTAAATACACTGTGTCTGTCATTTGAATCCTATATTTCATTGCTTGTATGAAAGGTGTTATATCATTACAGTAGCTATCTCACAATAATTATATGTATTTAAAAAAATACTTGCCTTCAGTAGCTGAGAAAACGTAAATCAAGCAAACAGCGAATAAGATAACAGCACACCTGAAGTTCACCATTATGAGTAAACTACACATTACAACAACGGTGTAGAAAGTCAGATTTAAAAGTTACGAACTGGTTTTTTTTCAACATTTAATTTGTGACGATATGTCTATTTTTTGCGGTTGTGACGTTTCAACAATGTAAGACAGAGCGTCTGCGGTATGGGTTTCCATTATTTTGATAAATGTAAACACCGGACTGACTACGGTTTCTTCCGTTTTTGATAATCTTAACAATTAGCACACGGCGTATGCAGCTGGTCGGCAGGAGATGCATACTCCTCCTAGGCACCCGATACCACCTCTATTTTTTGGGGTCCTTGTTGCTCTGCTTTGAATTTGTATTTCGCTTTACGGATATTTTTAGATGTTTGACAGTTTGTTATTGTCATTTTTTATACATAACTTTTTGGATAACAAATAATGCAGTTATAGTTTTACATTGTAACTCATAATTAAATATGCATCATGGCTTATCGAGATATAAAACATAGTTAGATAGTAAGCATGTAATTTGTAATTATAAAGTGTTTATAAGGTTAAACACTAGAGCATTTTTTTAAATATAGTATTACAGAGTTTTACAAATTTCTGCGCACTTTAAAAGACAATAGTAGCTTGAAATGTCAATGCTTAGATATAGTTTGAGTCCAAATTTCACTAAAGCACAGTATTCTACATTTTTCTCATACAATCATTTGGGTTATTAGTTTACAGGGAAGACTTTTTTAATCCTAGCTACATTCTTTGCTTCATAATTTGATTATTCTAGACATTTGACAATCAATTTTACTAATCATTTTATTCATTAAATCAAAACATTGTTTGTTAAAATAACAATTCAAATTTTATTGTTTTGTAGTTGTCTTTGTTGTGTTGTAATTATCTTTGTTCATCGTAGTCATCTTAAGCCAGCTGTCATGTGAAAAAAATTGCAAAAAGTGCATGTAACCAATGAGTAATTCATTGAAGGTGATAAAAAAAAGAATTCATATTTTCTTTTATACTTTTGATATCTTATTTTCTATTAGATCAGTGCAAATATATTTTTCGTATTTTTTATAAAACTTAACACAAACTATGATTTAAATGGACACCAACTTTGTTTTAAATAAGTACTAAAAGCATATTCGCTTGAGTTCATTAGCATTCAGCGGTAATAACAGTTTTTCCTTTTCTGCGCAGTGAATTTACAAACGTTTTTAGTTTTCCCATTTTTTTTATAAAAGAGAAATGTACTACAATATAAATCAATCTAAAATATCTTTCAAATTGCAGATATTTCATATTATGAATATTTTAATCTCATTTCCACATACATCCTTATGTCATTCTTAGCACACTTTCTTTAGTCTAAAACTAGTAAATAAGTAAAGAAATTACTGCCTTTTTATCTTTTATAAGTGTTTTGTGTAAAGTCGGGAAAATCATGGGTTGACATTTTTAGGTACTGCTACACATTGTACATGCATTTGAACTTAATGATAAATATGTCGATAATAAACAATCAGGAACTTGATAAATGCCCCGCACAGTTAAATGAAAACAATGGCTACACTAATTTTACATTTTTCATGGAAAATTATGTCATTAACCGTCAGTTTTATCCTGCTCTTTTTTGTGCATTCAACTTAAACTTGAAACAGATTGGTAAGTTGTAAATGTGTAAATAAATAACCATTGCCTTTTGAAAATGGAACAGACAAGTATTGGAGAACAATCTGTTTGATTCCTGTGTAAACATTGGTTTGGATTATATATTTCCTTAATAAAGGGTATTTACATGTTTAGTATTTTTGTGTGATTTTTGCTTGAGTTTAATATATTTTGTAGACGTGTACTTTCTGACTGTTAATCAACCGAACTTCTACATTCATTTTGTCACGTGTTAATTACTTCTTATTTCTTGTGTTTTCTTTAATAAAATTTCACCAACAATTGATTTAATTTCTTTGTCATTTTATTTAGTAAAACTCGAGATAATTTGTCCCTAGTTTAACTTCATTTATCAAATATCAGAATACCTACATCAAATACACAACTAGCAAATGCTTCATCAATGTTTAGTTGAGTACCCTTCATATTATGACAATTACGCATTAAATGCTTACAAATCAAGAATCTCGATTAAAATCATCTTTACGCGAGTTCTCTGGTCGATACAATGACCTTTTCAGCAAGAGCAATGTTTCATTAAGACACATGCTGACTGACGTTTTTCATGCTTGTTAGATCATTATTTATACACCGGACTGACTACGGTGTCTTTCGTTTTTCATAATCTTGACAACGAGCACATGGCGGGTGCGACCGATCGGCAGGGGATGCTTACTCCTCCTAGGCACATTATCTTACCTCTATCGTTTAGAGGTCCGTCTTTGCTTTGCTTTAAATTTTTATTTCGCTACATAGATTTTTAAGATGGTGGACAGCTTGCTATTTTCAATTTTCATTCATATTTATTTGTATTAATTTTTTTTGTGCCGTCGCTCAATAGCCATAATACACATCCTTTTTCATGTTCATGAATAATAGATTTAACAGCCATAAAACATGCCATTTAGTAGGCTTCTGCAGCTAAACATAACGTGCCAGAAACTAAGGCGTGGAAACCTCATTTTAGATATAGAAAAGATACGATTGAACGATTATTTTTCAAAACTGTATATATCAAAGCGTTTGGTTAGTTTAAATGTTTTATTAAATATATCAATATAAGAGGAAATATGAACTGACTGTAAGATTTCTCCCATGTGTACCTTATATGCACGTCCAGAATGCACCATAAAAAAAAGGACTTAAATCTGCAGGTGTCATCAGAGTATTCAATTTTACTATAAATTATTACCTAAATTGCGCAACTTTAGCTAGAGGTTATAAATTACAAATGAACTTCTGTGAAAATTCCCTCGACATCTTTTAAAACAACACTTCATTTACAACCTAGAGACAACAAACACACGTGTATCCAGCAAAGCAGAAGAGTTTGTTTACGTCGAAGTTGCACATGTGCTTGAAATTTTCACCCGCCTCCGGAAACATTGAAATGACCTCGCATTGTTACAAAACGGTCAAGTCAGACATCTAACACATTTTTTTCAACTCATGAAATATCAGCTCCTGTCTCGGACGGTAACGCCCCATTTTCAAAGGGCTATTCGGGAATTATTTTGCTTCAGCCATCATTTGATGCCAACCTTCTTGGAATTAATGTAGTGACACCTTAGTATACACACCGAAGCTACTAAGCATTATTACTATTGTTAAAACAGAAGGAAGAAGCTAAATAAGATTTCAAATTAATACGATCTACATTCGTATAATTGCCATTAAGCATCTATTTTAGGCGCGGTTGTGTAAATAAGTAGTAATTGATGAAAATATCTACATCACATTTTTCAATATACAAACATGAAACAAGTATCGCATAAGGATAAATCATTACATTAGCGTTTCAATGATCAAAACACTATATCTATCGTTTAACGTTTTTCTGTGCTTTGTCTTCGTTCAAGAAAAAGAATAACATAAATAACATACAAAAAATTACGATTTATGAAAACACAATTCGATTTCGAAAAAAGAGAGTTCGAAATGATGGTTTACGCCATCGACGCGTACCGGATTTATCTGTTATGTCTGCGACTGCAAACAATTCATATTAAATAACAAAAGCCGATATCGATCTTTTTCTTTTGTAAAATCATATATAAAAAATCGTTATCGATACATGTACATGTACATAAAAATGATAATTGGTGTGTGCAGGTACCTTAAATTAACCAAAATATCAAAAATAAAAACATGTCTAAAAGAAAATAAGACGCATAAATGGGGATTGTTTCATAAAGGTAAATTTCTAACCAGATCATAATTTAAACAGTTCACATGACTGTTATTTGTCATTAGATATCAAACCAATGAAATTCCTTCACAACCAAAAATATTAAACCAGGAAACTAGTTTACGTAATGTGTGGGATTTTTTTCTATAAAGTGAAGAGGGATAACCTCAGTTATTGGATTGCCAGATGCCTGAGGCCGAATAAACACTGCTCATGAATAATAATAGAAATGTAATTTTAGGGTTTTCCAATTACGTATAAAACAACACTTTACATCACAATTACGTACAAAACTATACAGTGATTTTTGTTGTGAAAACGTGACTAAACACACATGCTCGTGTAAAATAAGGTGATTTCATTAACCTTGATCTCTTTAAAGAACAATTTATGAATGAAACTAATTAAAGTTTATTTATTTTTCTCATGATTGAGCATGAACAGCTCTGTTTAAACTATTTTTTTCTAAGTTAATTTTGTACGTATAAATTTCAAGTACTCGTGAATATAAAATTTAACATTTTTTTCAGGAACAGGTATATACAAACATGAATAGTTTGCAAATTGTATATACTGTTGCAAGTTATACAGCGATTTATAACTGGGTTTGCCCCTTAAACGAGGTTAAAGTAAGTGCATCCATTAATTCTCCAGAAAGATATAGGACCTTGATGCAACTGCACAAACAAATAGACACACAAATGGATAACAGGTTACATGTGACTAAAAATTCTAAAGACAAATCTTATTTACAGATTTAGAACACATTTACGCATATGACTGCATACTATGTCATCCTTATACATTTAATGTAAATTAGGTTTTATGAAATCCATAAGCTAAATCAAAACATTGCTTAATAAATATAATTAAATATAGTATAATATAATTTAACAGCAAAACACATCTTAACGTGTGCAGGGCTGCGTTTAACATATTACTTACCCTCGCTGCTAGGGTAGATATCTAAACGTATGTCCTATTGAACGCAAAGAAAGCTACGCTATGTAGATTTATCAGTAGCTATCATTATCGTAAACGCAACCAAGATGTATTTAAATTTAATTCGTAGGTTTAAAAAATTTGGTTTTATTATCGACTGGTTTCTCATAAATATTTTTTTCTAAAATCTGAACCACAAATGTAAGCTTATTATGGAGAACATCTACGATAGAGTCTGTAAAGGAGAATACTACTATGTAACCAGGTGTCCGGGGGAGAGCTACTATGGAGAAAAGCTTAGCTGCTATATACCGGTAACACTGTTATATAGTTGTATCAAGTATAGTGCGTATAAACAATGCAACATCAAAGAGACAAATAAAATATTACTATACGTAACTCCCTGATAAACCAAGAATGAAGAAAGCGCTTGCAGTAAAAATGTGTAATAATTACGGAGAAATTAACTATACTGGAGGTTCTTCTTGGTCCCGTCAAGGGTTTGAACGTTAGACCCGCGGAACTCACTCTCTAGTAATGTGCGGTCAGCTAGGCAGCAAAACACTTTGGGATAATATGATAAGGGGGCAGACACAAACAACAACATTGCACTTTTCATATAATCTTTTAACCCTGAATATGATGTGCCTCGTCCTTGATTACAATTAAAACCTAAACCAACAGGGGTTTTTTTCGTGGTATGAACGACAAAAAAACCCAGTCTACTCAGGCACGAACGACAAAAAAAAAGGCAAAAAATAAACCAGTCTACTCAGGCACGAACGACAAAAAAAAGCAAAAAAAAAAAAAAACCAGTCTACTCTGGCACAAGAACCTATTTCTGTTGTAACAAGTCAATTAAAGGATGAATATTCTGAAATTTGTTAACTGTGGTCCTGCCAATCCACTCTAATTCTTATTTTGTACTAAGTCTGCTATTAGATCTCCAGTTTAAGAATAAATTGTTTATTTGTACTTTGTTTAGCCAAATGTTGTCACCCCTTAGGTAGGGGCTACAAATGGTTTCATTTTCCGAACATACATGTCGCTGCCCCTTTAATGAGGAATAGACAAAGTAAAAAATGCACTGGTTACTGGTAATATTTTATCAAGTTTGCATATGGTTATAAGGATGCACTACATTAAAAAAATCTCAATTGAATCACCAATATGCGGCAACATTTTATATTGCTACATTTTTAGAACAATTAGTTTCATTTCAGTGGAATTCAATAGTATTCCAAAGTATATAGTAAGTAACATTTAATAGGCTTATGTTTATTATTTTAACCGGTAAATAAATTCAGCTTCCTTAACGAATACCACTACTGTCATCTTGACATAATCGCTAACAGTAGTTCAACAGCAGCCGGGTTATATTCTAGTGTACGCAGGTGGGGGTTTAGCGGGAGGTTGAGCTGAAAATTTAGCTAAGGGTTGGACTGAAAGTTGAGCTGGAGGTTCAGCTAGCGGTTGAGCTGGAAGTTGAGCTGAAAGTTCAGCTGGAGGTTGGTGAACTGACGTATTCCCACTGCTCTTTTTCTCTGTTAATGAGGGAATGAGATAAAATGAGATAAAATTAGATTGATAAAAGCAATGTAATGAGGTAACAATTTTTACATGTTGATAGCATATAGAGATAATCTTCTTGACTTCTTGACTCACTGAAAAAGCAGCAGCAGGATGCACCGGATATTGCGGAAAGCAGACCGAAACAAGTGCCTACGATTTTACCGACACTGAAATGTATCAGGGATACTGGTTACAGATACTTAACACTAATACATGTACATATATAAAGACAAGGTGAAGTACAATGGTCTACAATGCATCAGTAAACAAGTAAGTTAACACTGAGTTGTGACACCTCTAATTTCCGAAACTTGTTTACCACCTTATAAATAAACATATTTTACTGCTGGCTTCACAAATAAATATGAGTTGACATATTGACAATCGTATTGTGAAAAAACTTTTAAAACAAATTTAATTTTCCCTGACTTTGTGTGGCTGTATCCAGCAATAACCGACTATTAATTGATAATAATTACAGAAAACATTCAGTAGTGTTCTAAAATAGGTAAAGCCTGCTTAATTAATACAAAAAGTAATCTTTAAGGGTGTCGTTTACTTAGGGTTTGAGTTCTCAAATTCGGATTGTTATAAAGTTCAAAGTCATGAGTAAAATTTTTTCTAGACACAAAAAATATTTATGAAATGAATTATTATTGACATAACATTCTAATTTTCTACTATATTACGGAATTAGGCTCAAATAAAAATTTACTTTTAGCCAAACAGAGGAAATTCGGACTAAATTTTGCAGATTTTGTTTTCCGCTCAAACATTTTTGGCAGTACTCTAATATTAAAAGTTAAGATTTTATATTTTAGTTTTTATAATTTTGCATATTTTCTGTTGGGTTTACCTCACTTATTCAGTAAAATTATCGTATGGCACGAATTGCAAAAATATTGAAAAAATGCTTAAAAACGATAAAAGACAACATATCTCAAAATTTTGATCATTGACCTCATATAAATTTTATGCCAACAGAATAAGGTCAATATAAGTAGTTTAATACTATAAATGTTTTTGTGTTATCATCATTCAATTTTTTGTAAAGTTTGATCAAAAATGGGTAGGGATTTTAAAACTGATAGAGGAAATTCGGACTGGAATATTTTTAAAAATTGTTGCTGAAATTTTAATGCTTTATATCTATTTAGTGCCACTACCATTCATAAACTGTATTTCATATTTTAAAGTGTTTAATTATTTCTAATATTTTCACAATTAAGAAATTCTCAATCGTAGTGTAAAATTTTTATGGATTTTTCTTGATTTTTAAAAATATATTCAATAGCCATTAACTCAAAAAGTAGGTCATTGACCTACTTTTTTGAAAGTGAAAAATAACACTACAATCAAAGGTCTACAACATACAATAGATGGATTTTCATTATCATCAGTGGAATTTTTTTTCATTCTGAGTAAACGTCATCCTTAAGGCATATAAATATAGTAATAAACTACAACTTGATTGCTAATAGCAGATCTGTTACAATTCGGAAAATAAATTTTTCAGATACATAGAGACCATACAACTCATTTTCCTCATCCTGGTTATTTCTCTTTTTTGAAACACAGTTCAATAAAAGAATAGAAATTGTGCATGTACTGAAAGTTTGAATTTTTGTTGCTGCAATAATAAGCTCGCGATTGCGTGTTAAAGATAGTCCGGAATTCAAAATTTAAATCGAAACGACTTAAACTTTAAAATTTCATTTACATCACGTGATTTTGAATGATAGCAGTTGTCAATGGAATTGGAGGTAAATTTTATCGACATTATCAGGTAGTGAAAAATAATTTATGCACGGGATCATGCAAATGACAATTAAAGTCTCTTAGTTCTAAATGTTAAGAAATTTCTTCACTTGGTACGACCTCAGAACGTTATTGTACATGAGACACCTAACAAAGAAGGGAAATGGAAATGCTCGGCGGATCTAGGTGTTATAATATTCTTATAATAAAAGGATGCATTGTTGACAAAAGAAGATTTGTTATTTTTATTCTCTTACAAAATATATAGTTGGCACTATTGTTTTTTCTCCATCTCTTTTGGTCCTTTTATAGTCAGATCCGTCCATGTTCGTGTAGTTTTTTTACTTTCTTACTGAAAGCCACGCTGAAATGTGTACAATCAATGAGCATGCGCTGTTGAACAAAAGACTGGGCTAGCAATATTTACTGTATGGACCGTCTTAAGTTATTAGTTTTAGCGATAAAATAAGAATTTTTAGATTTCAAGAAGCGTAATTTTTGCAAAGTTTATACTTTGAACTTTGCAAGAAAATTCATTTAAGTTACGGGAAAATTGTCATTTTAATGGAATTTGCGCAAAATGAGCTGTAGTGTCTCTTTAAAATTTTGGTAACATTATAATTTAAAACTTTTTTTTCATGTTAGCTGTACCAATCATAATGCTGTTATCAAATTTCATCGACGTTCCCCTTTGATTTTTCTTTTGTGCCACTAGATTTTAAAAGTCTCAGCGACAAGTATTACTTTTTTAAAATCCCTTAAACAATCCTTCTGTAGTCTCTAACATGTTTTTTTTTAAAATCTAATTTATATTCCCTTCTATTACTAATGAATCCAAATTTGTTCATATTGCTAATAAAAACCAAATTTATTCCCGTATGAAAACATTCATTCTTTTAACTTTTTATACCTACTTCAAATAATTTATAAATCTATACAATCAAATCAAATAAAACGAGTCATGTTTATCTAAATGAAAGTCCGTTTTATATGTTTGAGGTTAAATGTGCTACAATAAACACAAAGTCTGAAGTACAGGAACGTCATTATGAGATCAATCAGGAAGCTATTACAAACCCGAACTCGTTTCCGATACAGGTTGTGGTTGCTGTACATATGTACCCATCAGGACAACACCACGTGGTCCCTTTACAGCAGTGGTAGCCAACGGGATCACTACAGTCAGAATCTCGGTCACATGTTCCATTTGGATACAAAGCTAAAATTGACCAAGAATATCATGGTAAACGAAACAAATCCTAATTCTATTTTTCAGTAAAATACGAAAGCAAGATTACTATTTTATGTTTCACGGTTTGACCGTTGATGAATGCAGCAGTAAAAACACATCCCCCTTTTCGTCAGCTAAAATTGTTCCTTTGCAAAACATCATCGCCTTGTTTCAAATACTTTATTTGAATTTGAAATTAGTAATACCCATTATTCCTAGTCCTGACTAGAGTTATGGAGTAACTTTAACATTCGTCCCATCTTGCCTTCACATCAACTCATCTGAATTTGAAATATAATATTAATAAAAAGATATTCAAGTGCTAGCTTTAAAAAAAAGTCGTGACGGCTTGCTTTTGCTGTTGTTTCTTGTTGAGTTTTTTTCTGACATGGAAATTTTCTTAAAGCCCCCACGCCTCCACCTCATACCCCACTGAAATCCTAACAAACAAACAAAATATTGAGAAAAGTGAAGATTCAGTTCATTCTTTTCCCCTCAATTTGGTAGTTAGAGCATGCTTAGATTGCTGGCAAGCTGCGCTTTTCATTATAATCCAAAGTAACCTTTAGCTGCGCTTGTCATTATAATCC
>WFKH01010211.1:57322993-57380626 GCA_016163765.1 Magallana hongkongensis | reverse complement strand
CAGGACCCACAGCTGTAAACCACCGACACGCATGATCAAAGGGGAGGTTCTAATCACGGCCCACAGCGGTAAACCACCGACACGCATGATCAAAGGGGATGCACTTATCAGGACCAACAGCTGTAAACGACTGTGACTGAGGTCAGATTTCAAAATATTGCAAACTGTTTTTATTTAACGTTTAAATATTGTGAAGATATCTATTTGTGTTTTCTGTTGTAACGCTTAAATCATGTCGAAAGAAGCGGATATATTTTGGGCTTCTATTATCTTAATAAATCGATATCTGACTTAAAGTATTAAAAAAATGCATATCATAACTTATCATATTAAATACAGGAAGGGACTTTAAAATCAGTCATAGTTCATTACTTTTAAAACAAATCTCGATCAAAATCGCAAACGCAATATCACAGACCTTTCGTGTTTGTAGTTCACTCACGGTCAAACTCCTTCTGCTTCTATGTGAGACTGTCCGTTTTATTCGCAAAAGAAATAAGATTGACTTGTCTCTATAATATCCGGTGAAAATCATTATGCTCTTAAATCTGATTCTGTCATGGAATTTACTCTGAAAATGCATAAACAGACTCTAACTCAGCTTTCAATCGCTTTGTTTTCAAATTTCTAACCGCTCTTGACTTCAACGGAAGTGGTATTCTGATACCAAGCTTCAATCGTTTAATTCAATTGTACAAGTGAATTATCTATACTACTTCACGTTATTATAATAAAACAGTGTTGTTTTGTCAAAAGTAGTGTCATATTTATTCATTATTATAATCAAATACTTGCAACATTGTTGAACTTTTTTTGTTACGTCATGTTAATCAAAACGTCTTTCTACATCGATACAAAAAAGAAAGTATAGAGTAATATTATCGTCATAATTTGCAACAAATGTACATATAAGAAATAAGGTATTACTTTTGAATTTATATCAGGATATAAATACGGGTTGGTACGTAATCAAATCTTCCAAAAAGCCCTTCGTGAAAGATAACTTTTTGCTTCATATTTTACAGATAACCAAAATACAAGTTATGCCCCTTGATAGATCAGTTTGTTTTAAAATTATAAGTTTATAACTAATATTATGCAATAAAATATATATACAATATCCAAATAAAGTGAAATGAATGTTCATTGTACTTTAATTATACCTTATGATTCAATCACCTGTTTGTGGAACAAGGTTCCTTTATTACAGAAGGTCTACCAGCTCACTAACTCTGACTTGATACTAAAATAGATATTTAAAAAAGCTTTCTACTGATTTTATTTATAAAAAGATAAATAGCGTACTTGATTTAATCTAGTGGAACTACTTATAGACTCTGTACATGTAACTGGGAAAAATAGTATAATTCCTTTCTTCCTGGTAATTTCTTTCTTGCTTCACAATTTAATTTAAAAAATGTTAAGTTAGACACTTTCCAAAAATATTATCAATATTATAAATTTGGTAGTTTGAAATAAATAATATACTTACAATAAGATAAGTTGTCTAATGCAAAAGATACTTGAAAAAACTGGCTGCCATCTAAATTAACAGGTTTACTATTCTAATGACTGAGATGACTTAGATTTGAACAAAGACATAGGGTAGAAAAAGAGGGGAAACTATAAAAGAAAATATATTGGTTTAGATGAACACCTGACTTAAATCACATGTCTTGAAATGACCATACATTTGAAAAATGCTTTAGGCTACAAAGGGACCTTTGTAACACAATACAATTCATTATATCAGTAGAGCATAAAAATAACACAACACACTTACATGTATAGTGAATTACTAGTAATGCAAATTTCAATTATAAGATACGATTGGTAATAAGTACTGAAATGAATATCATATATGATAATCAAATGACTGGTATAAATAATAAATCAAAAATAAAAAAGTATGTTTAATTCTGATCTTCCACTTAATAATAATTGCAATGTGCAATAAGTGTGATAAAAAACATTAAAAAGTCACACCCTAATTCATTATCAGACATGCAAATTAGGTTTATTTCACTTCATTGCTATCTAGCAAAGCTTATCTTACTAGCTAAAAAATGATTCTTGAAGCTTTTCATTACCTCTTCATTGAATATCTGAAACCACATACCTTAGGTGTATTAGCCCAGATTCACTTTTAGATTATCCGGAAAAAAAAAAAAAACTTCAGGGCTAAAATTCCACTATCTAAGCGCATTGTAAAAAGGCACTCAAAATTGTAAAATCATGATTGCTTTTGTGTATATTGATATGTTTTTGATACAAGATTATAAAATTAATAAAAGAACTTAAAGCGTCATATTAGATAAAGGCATATTTTTATTTGGTGATGAAACTTCACAAAATATGATGGATTTCTCCGCCTATTTTTCGTGTTTTTGCGTAAGAACTTTACATGTGCTATTTATAGGAATTGATCATGAATTAACCTGATGCATTAATGTTTTGCGTCAAGTACACTGTGTAGAAACGGACTAGGGTAACGCTCTTTACCCTAGTCCAAGATGGCAAAAAGGAAGCACGCTTCAAGTTTTTCGCACAAGTATTCACCTTTTTAATGGTTGCTTCTAAAAACTATTGCGCAGTATATGTTGGGCGGTGTTAGTTTTCAATGTCCACTCGTAAATTTGTCTTAAATTGCTCGTATTTATAGAGATAACGCGTGTCGAAGATTCGCTCCAAACTAGGGTAAAGCCGATGAACCGATATTTTGTGATTAGGGTAAAGTATTTTTGTGACTAGAGTAAAGTTACTTGTTGAACATTTAAATATATACATAGTTTGACTTTGCAACTGCTTTAAACAATTTATAAAATTGAAATAGACTTTATTTCGCTGCTACTGTCGTCACGTCATGCACACCAATTGAAGATAGTTTTTGAGGTATCGGATGTAAAATTTAGACTGAGGCCTCGGGATTTACCGTTATGATCTCGATGTATCACGGAGATTGGAATAAATTTTCAAAATGTCGAAATATTTTTATTTAACATAACAAACAGTAAGCAAGAATGTCATTTGTCATTGTATGGCGTTAATTTTTTTTTGCCACGGCGCATTTGCGATTACGAGAAGAAAAAAACCCCTACTTTTATATAGAGTAAAGTTTGCGGTGCATGTGTAACGTATTCAAACGTAATTATATAGGTTGATCGTCTTCGTAGATTTTGTTGTGTGCATAATTTGAATTTTGGATATTCGAGCGATTGCATGACCCTATTTTTTATATCTAGTTATATCTAGTTTCATCAATGTGATTTCAAAACATCAAACATACATAATGATATTACAACTTTATTTTTCATTTAAGAAATAAACAACGTTATTTAGTGAACATGGCGTTATGAATAGCAATTGCTCTGCTGACATATTCCATGATGCGCGCTAGCGCATTATGGAAAATATGCCAGCAGAGCAGTTGCTATTCATAACGCCATGTTCACTAAATAATCGTTGTTTATTACTTATATTTGCATTTTACCACTTGCAAATACCCTGTATTAACTTAGACCTTGACATTTAGGTATTGCATCAAAAATAAACTTTCAGACTGTAATGTATTTTTTTAAACTCACATAGATTTGTTAACAGAATAAATAATACCGGTACGTTATAACAGTAATTCCTTAAAAATGTTAATATAAGACATGTTTTAAATACACCAATTATAGGGAGTTGGAGAAAAACACATGATGTATCGTATAGTGGTTTAAATCTATAACGTCATGGAAAAGTATATGACGCCACACCTTTATGACGTCATAGTACGCCAACAGTAAGGTACATAAATCATGGTATAGTTATCTTTCCTTGTACATTGAATTTTTGTACATGTAAATATTAGAATCAAACACTTTCGTTTTATTTAGGTACATTTTATTATACAATAATTAATAACATTTGTAATTGATTAAAATTAAATATGAATAAAACTAAAAAACATTGTATTTTATTTAAAACTTTAGATAATTTATATATTTTTGTTATTTGTTATTAAAAATATTCATTATATATACGAGTAAAAATTGTTTATTAATTGTTGAGAATTCGCTATCTGAGAGTCTGTGGGGGAATTGCACATACAGTCAGAGCAATTGCGATTATAGAAAAATAAGTGCAGGTCCTCCAAATGGACTTATAGTGGGAAAGAACAATGGATATGCAAATATTTACATTTACATGTATTATATTAAACATATGAAGTGCTATTCGTACGTTAGTTAAATTTCTTTGCATGCAAGAAACACATCACATCGTGTTTTAGTATTGGTAATATAAAACATGATTTCATATATATTTTTTTTAAAATACAGACCCTAAAATGTACTACTTCACCACACGCTCGCTAAACGGCGGTTCAACCGAAGCGCTACAGTTTTCACGAAACGCTGCACGGTTTGCCCGACGCTAAACGGTTTGCAAACCGTTTTTGAATTTAATTATTCACAGATTTTATAGGGGTGTCATGTTGCAAGTTTTGAATTTACTGGGTGGTGTAAATACGTTGTTAATTTTGTATGTACACCCACCGAGAATAAAATTCAAAATTTACAACAAGACGAGGGATGCTATGCAATCAAATAATTATTAATTTTTTCTTTGATCATACTAATCGCGTAGAAGAATATTTTCCGTGCATAAAACCAGAAAAAATTCAAACTACTAGAAGATACGTACGCCTAACGAAATAAAAACGAAGTTTCCGCAGTGTATCACTGTTTTATTTTTTCCTTTTTTAAAATTCTAAACATTGTATTGGAAAGAACAAAATAAATAATTAGAATTCAGACCCAACATCTGTATACCAGTGTATATTTCCTAGCTTAATTGCTTGGACAAATTAATTGTAACATTGTGATTAAACATCTTGCTTTTTTCCGTTAAGAGGGTTTATAAGAGTAAACGATTACATGTAAAATCGTCTTTTTTTCTTCTCTCGCATTTCATAGAATATGAACAGGATGTTTTTCACTCTATTTTTTTTTTTTTGTGGCAGAATTTCCTATCATTCAAAATTGTACTATGCAGCTTAAAATAGATTAATATCTATTGGCCGTTGACGTAACAGAGACGCGTGACCACCCAATGAAATCAAATACCAAAAGTTAAAAACAGAATGAGTTAGCCGATGTCTGAGGTTTTGTGTGATAACTGTACACAATCATGGTGTTAAAAAATGCATGCGTTTTACAACATGACAGTGTCACTTATAGTTGATTTGGATTGCCCATGAAAGTCATAATTTGTTAGCCGTATAAAACATGTTGACGGATTGCGTATTTGAATATTGTACCGATACGGAAACGATATAGACATTCTTAATCGGCAGCCTCCGTTTCAAATCTGTCTTATTCTTTTGTTTGTTGAAAAAGAATACAAGTTTGATTAAAATATTAGGACAGTGTTAAATTGTGTTCAATGAGTTAAATGTTTCTAATGAATTCTCATTAACCTGATGAAACATCATACACGGTTATCGCAAGCTTATCTCGTAAGGCTTTACGCGCCTGATGTGACCAGCAATTCACTACTTCGCTGTAATGGTAACAAATACTTCTTCGTGCAGATATTTTGCTGAATAAAAAGCTTAAAATTTTAAATTTCAACTCTCAAATTACAAGTTCTCAATCGTAAAGTAGTAGACAAAAATCAAATTAAAGGGAAACGGGAATATGCGTTATAGTACATGTGCCATGATTGCGAAGAAGGGGGTTAACATCGCGTGTTGTCGACATGGTCATTGTAGAACACAAATTTTGTTCATAACATTATTACTTTTGAAATTTGTTGGCAATTTTTTTTTGTATTAAATATTAATCATCATAGCAATACGTGTAATTAAATCGTGTATTTTTTAGTGTTGAGGTGTTTTACGCAATGGGTTATTGATTTGCTAGAAGAGTGCGTTTCTAATCCACAAAATAGCCCCTTAAGATAGACCCTGTAAAGTATATAAGAAGACATTTATGATCTCTATAAGAAATTTCTTAAAGCGTTACCCTAGTCCGTTTCTACACAGTGAAGTAAATGTGTATTCTAAATTGTTATAAAAATGTTTTCAAAAAACAGGGCACTTTGTCTTATTAAATGCCAAATGCTTTTTCAGTTTGTAAATTTACTCCCTTAAGTTTTTATAGGTTATTATGTACATGTATAACTGCCCCCTCCCCCCATACATATATCGTATTTTTTAAAAACGTTTGATTAAATTACCTGCCTATTTAAATTGACGTTAAATATGTTATGCATATTTACAACTTGAGAATTTTTAATGGTTTTGACGGAATGGAAGAGATCTAAATGCAGTTTAAAGCTGAACACCGCTCGTAAATAGGCATTATCCGCGATATTTCGCTTTCATCACCGCAATGTCTACATGTCTTCAACCCCTATATAACCCGCAGATCTTTTTCACTGTAGAGGTCTCACCAATGTGAACCTATACTTCTTTCTCAGGGAAACTCAGTCACAATGAAATTATCAAATTTGACGCATTTTTGTAAGCCAGAAGAATATTAACATCAAATAAACAGGTCAATGCATTATATACAAACAGAATATGAATATAAAATATGAAAATTCAAAGAAAACGAAAGAAATACGAAAGAAATACTACATGTCGGCCACGAGTTTCAGGTGTGCAATCGAGTGTAACGAAATCAAAGGGTTTATATACCTGGGGCCCGTTTCTCAAAAAGGCCTACGCCCAGGCGTAAGCTTAGTCCGGACTAAATCAGGGACTAAACCCCAAAAGCAGACTAAGTTGCGTTTCACAAAGAGGCGGAAACTTAGTCGGGACTAAATTTGGGTTTAAATCTACGCTTGCTAATGGGTAGGCGTAAGTTCTTAGTCTGTACACAAAAATGACGAGTGTTTTGTTTCTAAGGCAAAATAAACAGACAATTTTAATTTGGGTTTGTTTTACGTGTTATGAAGGAAAACATTCACATTTATTGAAGTATTAGTTCATGTATAACTTTAAAAAATATACCTATTGCTCGATAACTGTTTCTTATTGCTAAAAAAATTAAGATTAAATACATTTGATTAATAAAGGGCTTAACTCATTAAACATATGTAAAATACATTACTATAATTTATCTAAAGTATGAAGAATTAAATATGGGTATACCCCGATAACTGATATAAACACAATAATTAAAAAGATGCTATAATTCTAAATTATACAGTACATGTATTCAACAACAGCAACACCAAGTATATATATCATATAGATGTATATAAGTACTGATAGATAATTGATTTTTTAATCAATACTCAGTAAGCATAAAATTTAGATTTTAATTTAAAAACCTCTTAAATTAACATTGTTCAACTAAGCCTATATTTATCTTCACATCATTTGAAGAAGTACCACATGTATATTGTAGACGAAGTCTGATGCCAATGCATGTATAATGTTTCTAATCAAATTTGAACCTATGAAACAAAACTGATTTCAAAATATTGAGGATATGGATGAGATAATAAGGAATTCAGTAGTAGTATATGAGGGACAAATATACATGTACAGTGGTAGTCATAGAGAAGGATTCAGGTTCAACTCCTCTGATCGAGATTTAATGTTTTGGTGCACAATACATGTATATAATTGTATCTGTGATATGTCAAATTTTGCTGATTCTTATCCATATACAATACTTATGGAACACTTCTTTGCTCCTCCGGGTTTTGTAAGATTAAAGCTTTTGACTCCAGTAAGATATTTAAGACTTCAATGTTTCGTAGTTATACATATGAATAACTGCTACATATCAAGTACAAACTTCAGTAGCACTATGCATTATAGTTTAACAAATTCTAGAATTTTTACCGAAAATCTGCGACTGCATGGACCTTGCTCTAGCTTTTATTCGGGAGGCATTGAGATGTATGGCTTGTCAATATTGGCCTCAAACAGCACAACCTTGGATCGCTAGATGGCAGCTTAGCAATGGCCACACCAGACCTTACTAAGGGAAGTACTAGTCAATGGGTGTCACGTTATGCCCATCGGAATTAAAGTAATTGATGATGAGTGTGAACTAGAATGGAGCCTTTCGTTTTCTCTAGCAGAACAAAAAATTGTTTATTCATTCAACCATACTCAATTTCTTTGTTATGGAATGTTGAAAATATTCTTAAAAGAGAATCTGAGTTCAGGAAAACAAAATATTCAATTTGATTCTATTTTCTGAAAACCGTTTTGTTCTGGGAGACTCATAACTGTCCTGAAAGTAAATTTTGGTGTCGTATTAACTTACTGTCTTGTTTCTGGGTGTGTTTAAAGCGCATGTGTAAGTATGTTCTTGATGCTTACTGTCCAAACTTTTTCATCCCAGAAAACAACATGTTTAGAAACAAAATGGTTGGTGCTTCTCGTGAAGCTTTGCTCTCCCAGCTTATTAAATACAATGCAATGGGCATAACTTGTCTGCTACGCAGTCCCTCTCTGAATTGGTACCTAGCGCCGGCAATATGTTATCCGGTAGCAATACCTTATACAACGGGATATGCCATATCATTATTTAATATTGATAAGTCTATTTGTAGCGAATTACTTAGAAATCATTATTTCAATGACTCAAAAGAAAAGTGTTATCTGATAATTAGGAATATTACTAAATTATTGGAGTTTACGCTCTCTCCGTTCCAGTATTTAGCATTACAACAAACTATGTCAGACATTCTTTTTCAGACGGGTTTTATATTGGCAAATCACTCTAAAAGCAACAGGAATAAAAGAGGTTTTAAGTTCAGAAAAACAGGAATCCTTAATTTGTTCCAAATGTATGAAGACAGTTTTGTTCTGGGAGATTCAGAACGATCCGGACGACGCGTTTTGGTGTCCTACAAATTTACTGACTTGTTTCTGGATGTGTTTCAAACGCCTATGTAAGTGTGTTCTTGATGCTTACTGTCCAAATTTTTTCATCCCAGAAAACAACATGTTTAAAAACAACGTGATCGGTGCTTCGCGTGAAGGTTTGTTATCGCAGATTATTAGTTACTATGAAATTGGCGTGACTTGTCTGATGTCCAGTCCCACTCTCAATTCCATCCTAGTACCAGGTTTTTGTAATCCGAATTTTGTATTTCCTTCCACAGAAGAGCAAATTTTACCACTTGTTAATATGGATATATCTATTAATACTCAATTACTTGCAACTCACTATCTAATGAAGTCACAAGAAGAATGTTATCTAACATTGAAAACGATCGCTAACTTACTGCAGCAACCACTCTCCCAGGTCCAATCTTTAGAACTACAATATGCCATGTCGAACATTCTTTTTCAGACGGGTTTTATCCTGGCAAATTGGTCTACAAGCAACAGGAATAAAGCATGGTACAAGACAGACAGAATGGCTATAAACATGTTACGATTGTCCTCTACGATAGGACCCATGTCCCAGGTACTTTGCTTGGGTGTTTATTTCTACAACACAGGTCGATATCACAAAATTTAAGATATACAGTCAAACTTGTATTAAGCAGTCACCTGCGGGAGGCACCCAAAGTGACCTCTTAACAGAGGTGACCTTTGAATAGAGACTTATGAATTTGCCATCATCAAATATCTTATTAAAACAATAATTGGATTTTATTACAAATACATATCAATGCATTGTGCACACAAGTGTTTATATCTTTTTTTTAATTATTGAAAAAAGTCATTACGTGGTATAACCTTCTCGCTGACATTTTCACAATAATAACACTAACTATTTTCATGAATACCGTATATTTAGAAAACAAACACTTTTAATACAAATCAACAATTTATTTTTTAACCGACGGTGTCCGAACTCAAAATCAAATTATTAATCAAGCAATTTTCTCTTGCCTCGCCGCGGACATTTTTGACACCTATTTCATTTGTGTTTATAAAACAAACATTGTTAATACATGTTTAAACAATTCACTTGATTCCCATTCGTATCTGATCTGCCAATTATGTTTTATAAATACATCGATTAATTTGGTTTCTCTCGCCTCAGGCGTATAATTATTGTTTACATTTATTACCTGACATTCGGAAGCCATGTTTAAAAAATCCCCGGGTGTATATCATGTGACCGACCAAAATGGTTGCCTAATGCATGTCGACTGTACAGTTTCGGATCAAAATACGATGACCGCTGACCGCGTTAGACAGGTGACCGCTCTTTAGAGGGCAATTATATAGGATTTTTCATCGGGAGGAAATAAAATGACCGCATACGAAAGGTGACTGCTTAATAGGGGTGACCGCTTCGGCAGTTTTAACTGTAATCAAAATATTTAAGCAGAGAATATCACAGCCCTTTGTCTTGTGTGATGATCGTGACAAAGACAAGCAACAATATATCGAAAACATTGGTAAGTATCCTTTGTGCGAAAGAATATGAAGAAAGCCTGGATAAATTATTTGTTCTTTCCGATCTCCTACCTATTCAAATTTGATTTAGAGCACAGTATGTGTCGAGGAAACATTCTGGATCCACTGATTTCGCTACATGTCTCGTTTCACATGTTAAATGTGCTATCTAATCACAGACTAGGAAACAGGTCCCAGTCTCTACAGTCACTGACAGACCTACACACACTGCTTCTCTGTGATAACGGAACATATACACCATTAGAATACAGAGACATCGCATGGCACATACTTGGGATCTGTCAGCACGTGGTGGGAGACCTACACGGGGCGTTACAGTCTTATCAAGTGTCAATGAAACAGAAACCATACCATAAACTACACAGAGCAATTCTAAACAGAATACGTTTAGTTCTTCAACAGTGAAAATGTAGTTGTTATTATCAATCGATTTGTATATGTGAATATGAATTAGAATTGTGTTTTATAAAGATTTTTTTTTGGGAAACAATAAATGTAAAGAAGGGAATTGGTATCATATCGTGTATGAATACGTTTAGTTCTATAAATCGCATGCATTCATTGAAGTCGTGTTTGTCTTTTTTATTTTTATTTGAGACTGGTTGCTTGGAAAGTGATTAATGACAGTTAGATATATCTCATTTCAAAAATTATTTCAAAATCTGGAACATTTACTTTTTATCAACTTGCAATGAAAAACATCAAATTGAAACTTTTCAAAATGACATTACCTTCCATGTGTACCGCTACTCATTTTCATATTTTCTCTATAGCTAGTATTTTTTTTTAAGTTCTTTCAGATGATTTGCTACATGTAATTTGTTCTGAACATGATCGTTTACCCAGCGTCTGTAGACGTCCGTGTCATCCGCAGAGTCAATTGTATTAAAGATTTTTTAATCTTTTACCACTTGGCCAGTGTTAAATGTCCTAAGCAAAAAGTATCCTTGGTTTTAAAAAAAAAATCTTTCAAGATTTGATAGGTTTTTTAAACTACCGGGGCATGGCAATCTTTAAGGAGAAAAATGTAACACAAATGTTAGTTTTGTCGTTTGTTTGTTTTACAAAAATAACAATTTTGTTTTGTGTTTATGAAGGTAGATATGAAATGTGGTGATAAGGAATATTCAAAATCAAAAGTCCAAACGAAAAATACAAAACAGGAGCAGAGCAAACAGGGACCTTTTAAAAAAATAGAGGTAGGATCTGGTACCATGGAGGAGTGAGCATCCTCTGCTGACCGGTCACAACCGCCGTGTGCTCTTTGTCGTAATTGGGAAAACGGAAAAATCGGTAGACTATTCGGTGAATAATAATAACCTAACAATAAGTATGAAAAACGTCAGTCAGCATTCGATATCCCATTTTACCTCTTTCTTCGAAAAAAAGGTGAATCAGGCTGTGGAACCTCCTTTTCCTTTATTTCTGCTCCTACAAGTAACTACATTTACTGTTTTGTTGGCGAAACAGTTGCATTCCGTTCTTTTTATATAGTCTTTGGTTTTCCTCTTCTTCGTTTGCACTCTTTATGCCACCTTGCTACCTTGCAATCATCATTTCTCCTTTTATTTGTATGTACCATATCTTTAATGCTTCACGGCTGGAAGTAGTTCTTCCATCTTCATTAATTTTGTTCTCTCTTTTTAGTCACAATCTAAAGTATATTTCGTGAGGCGCCTTACCTGAAATGCGCCTAGATGTGTATCAACAAGTTTAGTTCATGCCTAGCATCCATATACAATAGAACAAGTCTTATAGTTAAAAATACCGAACTCCTAACAAGATTAACTTCTGTATTTTGATGTTCTATTATACGCTTTGGAATACCACTTTCAATTTTTGTAACCTGTCTTTAATAATTAATTCTTTGTCTACCATTGCGTGCCAACTGCTTTAAATTACATCTTCGACTTGCTAGTTATTCAGTGCTATGACTGATATCTTTTTTCTTGTTCTTTGTGCAGTTAACCAACTTTTCATTTTCCTTCTCTACACAGCAGCCTCTTATATCATCCAAAATAGTATTTCCATCTTTTGATCTCTTGAACTTTAATCTGATCACATTACTATCTAAAATCTCCATAATTAAAAAAGAGTTTACGTTATATTGCTCCGTTCTTTTTCTGTTTTATTTAATTTGAGCCTGTAGTTAATGTAGTAACGCAGCAACACATATAGAACACATAGAGTTCTCTCAACACTTTAGTGCCAGTATTAACTGAGTTTCTCACGCCACTGTTCACGATCACGTGATCTATCTGGTTTACAGAAGTTCAAATTAAACATCCGTTAAATTAAGATTTTCTCAAATGCGCTAAATAGGGCTTAATATTTTGTAATTGTTAATTTTAATCCATTATTTTAAGAAAAAATATGTATAATTCTTATCATTTATTCAAAGAAGAAAAATAATGAAGTATACCGTATTTTGATAATTTCGAAACCTACATTCGAATTGTGATCATGTGATCATTGTGCAACTTACATCTAGTTTTCTGTCATTTAAGAATATGTAACTTTAGTTTCTTTCATAATAAAGACCTGAAATTTAAACATAGTTATCACAAGTGTTCAGACTTTATGCACATCAAGGAGTCGAGCTTTAAGTACTTTCAGTACTTAAATTAAACAAAAGAAACACACCTCGGTCTCAAAATAACAACTTTTACCCATACACTCAGGCTGTAATCAAAATATATTTTATTTTGCAACAAAATTACCTAATATTGCCCATTTTATTTGGTTTTTCACAATTCAATAAATCGGCTGTTTTCCTTCTTGGTAAATTTCACACAAGCTGCATTAAATTTAGTTGATCTATTAACAACAACATTTAAGACAACCGTAGTTCAAACTGTCCACGTTGGAGACAGACGCCGGTCTTCGCAGCTGGAAACTGAACGGCCGATAGAAAACGTTACAAGATGAGATGATACAAAAATATTCCCCGGGAAACAAAATGAGAGCTTTGTTTTGTTTTTCTGTTCTTTTACTCCAAGTGTTCAAATGCGAAGCTAAAACAGTATCGGGGACATTTTCATCGAAAGTATCTCGTAGTGATTGGGGACAGAGCGCACATAAAGAGTCTTAGAGAGAGAGAGAGAGAGAGAGAGAGAGAGAGAGAGAGAGAGAGAGAGAGAGAGAGAGAGAGAGAGAGAGATAGTCATTACTTAGAGTAATCTTTTATCAATTTCTAAGAATAGATATAAAAAATATCATCAACCGGTATATTTTAGAGCTTTGCTGTTCTATAGCTAGATGGATATTGTATTGTTTGGATAAGTAACCCAGTTTTAATTGTATTGTATGATTAAAATGTATTTATTAACTCATTGACAAAGATTCTACTAAATGTAACTTCACTCTTTTAATCTCTTTCAATGATGGAAAGGAAGAGAAATTTTGGCACAGTTCCCAACAGATTTCAGTAAACTTTTCATTATCCGTTTCAGGAAATGCCTTGATCAATTATACCTTGAAGGGAGAGACGGATGGAGCCCCTCAGCTGCTTCTATTCTCAAAGGCAGACTTGGAGGATCTAGAGGGGGAGGATTGTCAGGACAAACTTAGCAGAGCCTCCTTTACTTGTAAGGGTTGATTACGGGCCATCCTTCGAGGAGGTTTTTGGGTTTTTACATGTTATTGTTATGCTTAACCATAAAACAGGGCTCCGATTGTCTAAATCAGGGACTGTTGAAAGGCTCTAGTCACAATATAAAATAAAGGAATTGGTTTGATTAAAACTAATTATATTGGCCTAGAACCAATTCTCACCAAGTATTATCTCTTGCCAGTGCATTGAAACATCATACTATTAACTACACACATAAAATTACTTGGTGGCAAGAACTGGTACCTTGCGAGAATTGAATGTGTTAATATACAAATTATCCTTTCCCCTATGTTTATACATAAGAAGATAATAAATATGAATCTTAGATAAATTTTATCTTAGTTTTTCTTTAAGTAATAAAATAGAAAAAAAAGATTATTTATAACAAAACACAATTGTATACAAATCTACTCAATATATGATGACCTGTAGTATACTCCAGATTCCTTATTTCACGTGCGTACTTAATTCTGCTGTGCTGTATCAAAGCCCGAGAATATAAAAATCTTTTATCCTTATCTCTTATAATTCCCAACTCTCAGAAAATAAAAGCGAGATTTTAAAATCGGCGAGGGATGCTTCTCGTGATTTTTACGCGAATATTAATTCCTTACGTTTAATTAGGAATATACAGTAATGAATTTTATCCAAAATAACAATATGGTCTTTGGTAGGAGCTTGGTTTGTATCAGTTATTCTTTAAAAAAAACTTACATCCAATGTTATCTTCTTTTGTTGAAATTTATGCCAAATTAATATACCTTGTTTAATAAGTTTAATGAAAACTAATAGTATATGAAATATGTCAGATGTAGAAATATTTGCCGCATTTCAGTTGTGAACTATCTGAAACATGCATCACATGTTGGTTTTTGTTTAGATGAGCTAAAGAATACAACAGGAAATGTGAGTGTGAAAGCTCAACCGACCCCTAACCTGTACCATGTCATGTTTTTATTCCGTCCACCCTTTAGCCTTTTGTCGCATATCTAAGGCAGTAGATGCAGATTGAGGGGTGATTTTCATTAATGACAAGAGTAATGCACCGTTTTGGTTGAATTGGTCGTCAGCTTAAATGTTGAATGACCGATTGGGAGACGGAGAGGATCGCAAAATAATTTTATCGATGAGTTTCAAGCAAAACTTCCAGCTGATGTGACAGTTTGAAATAAATCCAAGATGGCGGCGATGGGTACCTTGTGTATTATTAGATATAGGGTATTTATTTTAATTATGAGAAAAAATATATAACGTCAGGTGCCTGTGCGTCATCCTACAAAGCACACAGTAATTTTACCGTAAACCACTTTGTCCGCGAACTTTTTTAACAACCCTCGTACCTCAGCAAAGAGTGTTTTAAGATTTCAAGTGCAATTATAGTTGTTAAGCACTCTTTGAAGAAAAGTTGTGTTACGGACAGACAGGCAGACAGTCGGAAAATAAAAGGACGGACGGACAGACGGACAAACGGACAGACAGACAGACAGAACGAACGAAGAGACAGACAAGAGTAAAACAGTATTCCCCCATCTCTTTCAGAGCGGTGGTACAATTGAATAAAATTTAACAATTCTTGAATATTTTTTTTTACTTATGCGTTGCAAACACTAATGATTTAATTAAAAAAAAATTAATTGATTTAATCGATACAATAATTGTCCCATTTTAAATTAGCATTGCAATGGTATTTGTCACAATAGAACAGTTCAAGATAAATATGTGCTGGGATAGATGTTTTCGTTTTGGATTGATATTAAGGTTGTTGTATAGGTCGCTTTGCATATTTTCATATATAAAATGCACATACTAGAACATGTAGCAGACATAAACACGTGTTCTACAGAACATGGTAGACTACATTTTATCCAGTATATGAAGGATGTATATCTTTTGAAGGGCATTGTTTTACCCTTCTTAATTATCAATCTAATTTTCTCTTGCCTGTGTAGACAAGGCTTAGAAACAGAACACATTAGACTTTATGGATTAACTCTTGTCATGAGAAATTTTAAACTTAATGTACATGTATTCAAACATTTTATGATTCTTTAGAGACCAACCATGCAGCATCAAGGGGTGAGGTGCACACACAAATCTTGATTTCAAAAGTTTATGTCTGCGTTTTTAGTCTGAGATATTCAAATTGTTGCTATGTTGGAGTATAACTAGTTTAACCTACATTACTTTTAAATATTTGGCAAGAATATCTGATTAAAAATTAAAAATTAATTAAAAATCTAAAAATGATTATTTGTATTCTTAAGAAAAGCAATTGTTTCTACAATTAGGTGGCTAAATCAGGTTGAATAATTGGTTGAATAAGGAAAGAAGTTTGAAATACCGTCTTCAAACATTGCTACTTAAGGGAAATAACTCTTGCCAAATTAATCTTTTTAACACATTTGTCTTTTAGAAAAAAAATAGTGCATATGGCCGCGGGTTAGTTATTTGAAGATAATAAAACATATGTTATCTTTTTTTTAATTTTTATTTCTTATTTCTATAATATATCGGTGCTAGGAAAGCGCCCTCTTTTACAAAACATAACCTAAACTATGCTAATGTTTAAATGAACACAAGTATTAGAAAATATGTTAAAAAAAATATACTGGTCAAAATTTTTATTTTTTCATTATTTATAGAACTTTAACATCACTTTTTAACTTTGTTGTCACTATTAACTGTTGTTTAAAATGCTCAACAATGCAATCAAGTAAGTATTTACTAGACCTAGACCGTATTTGTTGAAAAGCGTGGAGCGCGTGTTCGATAAGTTGTTCTGATGTGTTTTTCAAAACGACTCGATTCGATCGATTCCCTACCTTCAACTGATTATAAAAAAACATAAAACCAATAAAGTAAACGCGGCGCATGTCTGCCTAAGAACCTTCAAGATCAGTTGGCGTGGTCCAAGCAGAGCGCGGTTCACGATTGGTTTGTTTCCTTTTGCAATGATTGCTTTATTTACTCTTAACCCTTAAAGCTGATGTCATAAACAATAAAACAGCTATTCCTAATTCAGAATTCAAGATCGCTAGATTATTTTACAAACACCACAAAATCAATCCAAGGCTTGACTGGAAATTCAATGCAACCGGAAGCGTTAAACACTCACCATGAAGGCCAAACGTCATGTAACAACACGTCAAAATGACCGCTACATAAAAGCAACTCACCTTTCTGATAGTCGCCGCCAGCACGCTCAACTGCATGGCACATTTTAGAACACATCAACGACCTTAATGGACGGAACTATATAAATCCAAGAGTGAGAAAGTTCCTCAGCATCTGAATTTCGCAGAACTAGACCACATAAACGAATAGAAAAACCTTCCACAAATGTTTTTTTATTCAAGTGTGGGATCTCTATGAGATGTTGTTATTTCAGGAAAAAGGAATCATTCTTTTAGTATTTTTAGATGATTATTTTGGTAGGGGCGTGGTCAAATCAAATAAAGCCCCGAAGGGCTTTATGATAGATTTGACCACGCTCCGACCGAAGTTATCACCTAATAATATTCAAAGAATGATTTCTTATTACTCATATTTATATTATTTCCAATTTCTTCAGTTTAAATCACTATTGTTTACATGTAGCACATGCTATGTATCACATGCTAGGTACGCAGCGCAGCCAATACCGTGTTTCGGTTATGCTATAAGACACGCCAATTTTGTGTCGCTCAGCTTTTTATGAAATTATTTGATTATAAGTTCAAAATTGATTCGTAATGTTATCACAGACAAAGTCAGTTAAAAATGTAAATATTAGTGCAGTGGGGGAACACACGAGATAATAATGTTGTGATTTTCATATCGTTGGGTAGCTGTACTGTTTTGATATTTCATAAAGCTCTTAGCTTAATTTTGATTGAGTTTTTTTTAATGCTTTGTTATTCTGTTTTCTTCATATTTTCCTCATATTTAGTCATTGTCATGGTCAAAAGGTTTAGAATTAGGAACAGTCTAATACCAACACTTGCCTGAGGCGTTCAAAATTTTAAATCATATATTTAGTTGATAAAAGTTTATGCTTCTGATATCAATAGTATTTCGTTGTATTAATTAAACATGAGATACATATATTACATGTCTTTCCAAGTTAATAGTTAATCAATAGGATGATTTTGTTTGCATTGTTTGATCATACTGACAAAGTATTGTTTAGTATAGATTTTTCCCCTATTTTAAACACAAATAAGTTAAACATTGGATATCTTTTGTCACATCTTCTTTTTTGTTTTATAGTTTATTCACTGTAATGAGAATGTGATCATTTAAATCAATATTAAGGCTAAACAACGTTGTGTGTGCTTGAATGTATTCCAGTCCCCAGGTGTGTCAGTATGATGAGCTATAGAAAGGAAAACATTGCGAGAAGTTCCACTAAATATCCAATAGTATAATTTACGTCAAAATGGTAAAAAGCGTTTCTTAATATGCATAAACTATACACGTTAGTTTAGATTTACGAATGGGCACTGATATAGTATTTGAGAAAGAGCATTTGAAAGAAACACGTATCAAATTTACTGGTCTAAAATTTTATTTCTATGATTCACCAAATATTTTTAAAAATTCTAACGACGCCAACAATGACAGACAACGGACATTTTTTTTTATCAGAAAAGCTCTGGATCAGGTAAGCTAGAAACACAGGAACGTATATTTCTTTAAAACATTTACTAACCACGGCATGAATAAACTCAAATAATTATAAATATTTTACTAGAGATGCATTCTTCCTAGTACAGTTAGAATTGGTCCAGTGGTTTTGAAGAGGAAGATAATGAAGATACAGTAACTTAAAGTCTTATACGACCAAGACAACTTCTTCATGTTCCTTAAAGATGCCAATCAGAAGACCTCAATTCAATATTTTGCAAAGGCGAGTTTAGAAAGAAGTCAAAAATTTATTTTAAAAATTCAAAAGTGTTTTGCATCTTGTTTTTTGGAGAGAAAATTTCTTTCTATCTCATAATGTGTATGTTACGAAATCAGATAGAAAGTCTTTTCAGGCGATTATGTAAATTTTGATTGATTTTACAGTTTTATGTCTTGTCTATATATGAAAGTCTTATCAAATTTACTCGGATAGTCTAGTTGATTAATTTGAGCTGTACTAAAATGATAGTTGAGTATTCGGTAGCATATTTTAAACTTAGTGTCCATGCTGTGACATATAGTGTGTCTTTAGATAACAATTAGCTTTTTCTAGCAATGTTCTTTTTATAGAAAATCATCGTGTTTTTAATGTATAGTTAATCAATTTTCCTTGAAATTTGGCCTGATATAACTTCCCATTATTTTGTCAAGGTTCATGTTAACAGTATTAAGAAAAAAAAAATAAGAGAAAAAATTTGTAGGTACGATGGGCCCGGCGTTTAAAGTTATTTAATTATGAATGTTGGATAGAATTAAAAGTGAGTGCTTATAATTTTCAAACTGAAATGAATACTTTACATACAATATTTTTTTTTAACTTTTACCCATTTTAATGACCACGTATTTACATGTTGTTTACATCATTATGAAGTTTCTTAATCCAATGTTAGTAATGAAAGAAACTTAGAAGAAAATTTCAATTCAACGGTACTACGATTTTGTATTTTAGTCTCATATATTTCAGAATGGATGATGCTCCGTGGGTATCAGAGGCCCTGTACGTAGGTCTTTGTCATAAGATAGGGGCAACAACATATGTTACTTTGAGGCGGGAGTTGATGGGTATGGAGGAGATGATACAGAGACCGATAGAGAAATATTTTAAAAGCGGAGGTGCAGACTGTGGTAGTTATAGAGAAGGTTTCAGGTTCAACTCATCAGACCGGGATTCAATGATTTGGACAACAACGGTTAAATTGATCACTGAGATGTCAAATTTCGACGGGTCTAATTTAGATACACTATTTATGGAACAATCCTTTACTCCACCTGGGTATGTGCGATTAAAACTTTTAAATCCACCACAACATTACAAGGCGTTACCATATGTAGTAAAACATACGAGTGGTTACTACCTTTCAAGTGAGAAAATGGGAGAAGTCGTATACCATGGTTTATCTAAGTATAGAATGTTCACCGAAACACTTCGACTTCATGGGCCTTGTTTCAACTTTTATGTGGGAGACATTGAAAATGACTTTGTTCTTTGCTATGCTTGTCAATATTGGCCACAGGCAGATCATTCATGGATCAACAGATGCCAGGATAAGAAATGGCCATTTCAAAATTTACTTAGTGAAGTATTATCCGACGGATGTCACGTTGTTCCCATTGGAAGTCATTTAATGCCTGATGAGGATGAAATAGAATGGAGACTATCTTTTTCTCAAGCGGAACTACAAATAGTTTATTCTTTTAATCATACGCAATTTCTGTGTTATGGAATGTTTAAAATATTTCTGAAAGAGGTTCTTTGTTCATCGAAACATGAATCGTTAATATGTTCATATTTTCTTAAAACTGTTTTATTCTGGGAAATTCAAAACAAACCGGATGAAAAGTTTTGGTGTCCATCAAATTTATTGTCTTGTTTTTGGACTTGTTTTAAACGTCTGTGTAAGTGTGTTTATGATTCTTGCTGTCCAAACTTCATTATTCCAGGAAACAACATGTTTAAAAACAAAGTGTTCGGTGCTCCGCGAGAAGCGCTACTAACCCAGCTCCTTGGCTACTATGAGATGGGCGTAGAATGTGTGAAGCTTAGTCCTACTATCTGTTCCATCGTATCTCTAGCTTATTGGAATGTGTCGTTCTCATGGGGGCATGATGTATCGCAATTAGATATGGATATGACTATAAACGCTGAATTAACTAATTATCACCATCCAATGTTCACAATAGAAGATTGTTATCTAAAATTTAAATCGATTTCTAGCTTATTGCAGCTATCGCTATCCCCATTTCAATCTCTGGCATTGCAGTTTTCTACATCAGACAGTCTAGTTCAGACAAGCTTTTTACTGGCAAAAAACTCTTCAAACAAAAGGAACAATATATTGTACAAAATAGACAAAATGATAATTAACATGTTGCGATTGTCTTCTAGAATAGGCCACTTGTCTCAAATACTATGTTTGGGTGTCTATTTTTACAACACAGAGAGATATCACAAAGTTCAAGATATAATCAAAATCTGTAGGCAGATATTTTCACAGCCATATATACTGTTTGACAAGTGTGGTCTAGGTGGGACAGACTACCTTGAAACCATCGGTAAGTATCCTTTGGGCAAAAGAATGAGGAAAGCATGGATGTATGTAGTTTATTTTCCAATTTCCCATCTGACAGAATTTTATTCAGTGCCTAAAAAAAGCATTTTAGAAGAGGATTTGCTCAATGTTTCTCCACTTGTCGCATTTCACACGTTAAGTGTGTTATGTAACCACAGACTAGGTAACCGATCCCAGTGTCTACAGTCACTGATAGACCTACAGACACTGCTGCTCTATGATGACAGTGGATGCGTACCTTCAGACTCAGTGGTCGTATCTTGGCATTTACTGGGCATTTGTCAGTACGTTATGGGGGACCTACAAGGAGCTTTTCAATCTTTTCAAAATTCTCTGAGACCAAAACAAATATATAGATTAAAGAAAAAAACTGTAATGAGAATGTGTCTTGTTCTTAACCAGTTAATGAAGTGAGTGCATATCATCAATCGATTTGCAATTGCATTTATAGCAGAGTTTTGTTGTCTTTTTATTAGAAAATTATTCAATGCACAGAACGGATCAGTATACAGTGCGTCCATATTTTCAGCTCTATGACATTTTGTACAATCGATAAAAACTGATTTGTCATTTTACCATCGCAAAAGGCGGTCGGTGATATGATATGAAAGCTGTAATAATTAAGAAATGTGTATCATTTATAAATAAATTAAGTGATTTGGGTACTTATTATACATTTTTAAACACATTTATAATTGTGCGTGTGTATCATTGTGCGTGTGTGTTATATTTCATGTTTTATATGCATTAAACAACTGATCAACGGACGATGATAAACATGTGTAAGCAACATAGATAGACCATGTAATTCTGATGTATTATAACTTTATATAACATTCAAAAATGTATGATACAAATGAATAATATCCGAAATATTATAATAACCAAAGTCAGAATTGTGGAGCGCCGTATTTGTCGGCTTACTGAAAAAAAATTTAATGTTTACTATACATTTCTACTATCATGAACTGGAAAAAATAATATCCACCTATATATAATAATAGTACTCTTAGTTTACACTACTATTTCAATAAATACATGTATGCATATATATACCATGTGTTTGCATTGATGGGTATATATATTTATTCATATTTACGTCCTTTTTCCGCTATAGAAAATACAGTTATGAATACTAAAGAAAACGTATATTTTGTACATTAAAAATATGTGACTTTTTTATACCGCTGATAAGCATTACTGATCCAGGGGGCCCCTGGCACCCCAGGTGAGGTATATCTAGAGAGTCTGCGGAAGTTTTATCTCGAATCCGAATGTACAGTGTTTAATAAATATTTTTGGAAACAAATAAATTGGAAGATATGCTCAAAATGAATTGTGGTCAAAAGCCAGTTTTTTAAGCTTGTAAAAGTGGAATGATGACTATGGGTCATGAACACAATGATCATGTAGCTACTTGTTTATATTACAATCCTTTTTAAAGATTTCATTGTTGTGATTTTCTTCCCATATAAGATTGATTGAAAATATGTACCTGGAATACCTTGGACGTTCCTGTTAGGTACTTAAAACCACAGTATTGCTAATATGGGAAAGCAGTTCTAATCTCCGTTACTAAACATGATTGCAGAATCGTCCTATTGTGTTTCCCAAAAAGTTGCCCAATCCATCGCACACAGTGTCGATATGCCAGGTGCCTATAAACACCAAGAACAGACCACATTTTTCTAGATAATTAGGACTAAGGACACTTCACATGATGAATCTCTTCCAGTCAGTCACTTGAAATGTGACTGAAAGATAACTGAAAAGTGACTACATATATTTGCCATTCAGTCACCTTTCCAGACCATTCAGTTAACATTCAGTTGACTGAAAGGCAGAGCTTTACCCTGTGCTTACACGTACAGTTACATTAAATGTTTATTTTAAATGTATTCGTGTTAATGCACTTCTTAACAGTTGCGTGTATAATACCACGTATACGCTTATATACATTCACTCTTATACAATAGAGATGCGGTAGGGGTGTGCTTAGTTTTTCCAAATCGTAACATAATACATGTAGCATGATCATAAAAAATGACTATTAAAATATATATTTGTTTTTAAAGTTTCATTAGTTTAAGAATTAGATTAAATAGTTTGATAAATAATGCAGTATTCAAACACACTCAAATAATTCAGACTTGATAGGTTCAAAACTTCAAACAGATTGGCTTCATTAAAATGAACGTCATACAACTTTATTCACTTGATATCCATACACAGGTTATATTGATGTTGTAAAAGCCGTCCGTTTCATCAATTGGTTTCCCACACAACACATTTCTCTCTATAGAGGTCTCACCTGTGTGAACCTACATCTTTTCTCGCCGTGAAACTCAGTCGCAATGAAATTATCAAATTTTACGCATTTTCAATCCAGAAGAATATTAACATCAAATAAACAGGTCAATGCATTATTTACAAACAGAACATGCTTATAAAATAAGAAATAAAGGCATAAAATTCAAAGACCATGAAAGGAATACTACACGTTGGCCACGAGTTTTAGGTGTGCAATCGAGTGTTACAAAATTAAAAGGTGTATATATATATATGTGACGATGCGGTGTTCAGCTTTAAAGCTTTTAAAGTGAAGAAATATACTTACTGAGGCTCCCTGTTGATTGTGTTTTGGTGTAAAGCCCAATTCACTGATATTTTTTAGGTCATCAATGTAATGAAAAAGGTTTTTAAATGATTTGATAGGGGTGCGTTTGGAAACGCATTGAATCATAGATCAGAGGACCGGATTTAATGTCGTCGAGCCGAAGAACAGTTACCATTATGGTTCTAGTCTGGATATGATTGATGTACAAAATGGGTTTGTATAGTTCATTCCTATGGATTCTTAATAATTCAGAAATTCAGATTGTTTTAAAGTTTGTTTGAAACCGTACTTAAAGATTATTCTTTATATCTACAGCTAAAAAATTAAAAAATGTGGCAATCTTCCAATTTACAGTGTTCATGTTTCTTTTTCTATTAGATATAATGATTAGCTTATTTTCCCTTATGTATAACCCATGGTACGAACCATATTTGATTTAGGCCCGGTGGACACAGCTATTGATTCACATCTGTAATATTTGTGTATTGAATGTTGAGCGCTTCCAAAACATATTACTTGAATAAAAGGTTACCTAGAAAAACCTATACCGAAATAATTTGGTGATTACACCTTTAACTTGTTGTTTACATGACTGTAATGTTTCTTTTTGTTAATTCTGAATAACGATTGTATCGTTGATAAAATACTTATTGCACATGTATTCTCTCTGTATTCATCCTGTTCATGTTTATAGATAACAAGATGGACGATAGTCCACGAGTATCAGAAGTCCTGTACGGGGGTCTGTGTGGTCATATAGGAACACCAACAGAAGTGACCATCAGGAGGGAGTTGATGTATATGGAAGAGATAATACAGAATTCAGTAGGAGTACATGATGGAAACATAGGCATGTATAGTGGTAGTCACAGAGAAGGATTCAGGTTGAAGTCCTCAGATCGAGATATGATATTTTGGTATACAGGATATAATATTATCTGTGATATGTCTAATTTTATTGATTTATATAAATACGCCTGTACAATACTAATGGAACACTTCCTTACTCCTCCTGGATTTGTAAGATTAAAGCTTTTGACTCCAACAAGTTCTTCAAGAATAATATATTCCGTAGATATACATATGAATAACTGCTACATATCAAGTACAAAATTCAGTTACACTATGCACAAATTTTTAACAAAAACTGGAATTTTTACCGAAAAACTGCGACAGCATGGACCTTGTTCTAACTTTTATTCGGGAAGCATTGAGATGGATTGTGGTGTATGTATGGCTTGTCAATATTGGCCTCAAACAGCCCGACCTTGGATCGCTAGATGTCAGCATACGCAATGGCCAACCCAGACCGTGCTAAGGGAAGTTCTATCAAATGGGTGTCATGTTATGCCCATAGGAAGTAAATTAATTGATGATGAGAGTGAACTAGAATGGAGACTTTCGTTTTCTCTAGCAGAACAAAAACTTGTTTGTGCATTCAATCATACTCAATTTCTGTGTTATGGAATGTTAAAAATATTTTTAAAAGAGGTTTTGAGTTCAGAGAAACATGAATCCTTAATATGTTCCTACTTTATGAAGACCATTTTGTTCTGGGAGATTCAGAACAATCCTGACCACGCATTTTGGTGTCCTTCAAATTTACTGACTTGTTTCTGGGTATGTTTCAAACGTTTGTGTAAGTGTGTTTTTGATGCTTACTGTCCAAACTTTTTCATCCCAGAAAACAACATGTTTAAAACCAAAGTGATTGGTGCTTCGCGTGAAGTTTTGTTATCCCAGTTTATTAGTTACTATGAGATGGGTGTGACTTGTCTGATGCTCAGTCCAACTCTCAAATCCATCCTAGTACCAGCATTGTATAATCCGAATTTTGTATTTTGTATAGAAGAGCAAGTTTTATCTCTTGCTATTATGGATTTTTCTATTAGTACTGAATTACTTACAACTCACTATCTAATGAACTCACAAGAGGAGTGTTATCTAACATTGGAAATAATCTCTCTTTTATTACAGCTACCGCTCTCTCAGGTCCAATCCTTAGCATTACAATATGCCATGTCAGACATTCTTTTTCAGACGGGTTTTATATTGGCAAATCGCTCTACAAGCAATAGGAATAAAGCATGGTACAAAACAGACAGAATGGCTATAAACATGTTACGGTTGTCCTCTAGGATAGGATCCTTGTCTCAAGTACTATGTTTGGGTGTTTATTTCTACAACGCAGGTCGATACAACAAAGTTCAAGATATTATAAAAATATTTAAGCAGAGATTCTCACAGCCCTTTGTCTTGTGTGATGATCGTCACGAAGACATGCAACTATATATCGAAAACATTGGTCAGTATCCTTTGGGCGAAAGAATGAAGAAAGCCTGGGTAAATGATTTGTTCTTACCGATCTCTTACCTATCTGAATTTGATTTAGAGCACAGTATGTGTCGAGGAAGCATTCGGAATCCACAGATTCCGCTACTTGTCTCGTTTCACATGTTAAATGTGCTATCTAATCACAGACTAGGGAACAGGTCCCAATGTTTACAGTCATTGACAGACCTACAGAATCTGCTTCACTGTGATAATGGGACATATGCATATGCACGTTTTGAATACAAAGACATTGCTTGGCACATACTGGGGATCTGTCAGCACGTGGTAGGGAACCTACACGGGGCGTTACAGTCTTATCAAATGTCAATGAGACAGAAACCATTCCATAATCTACATAGAGCAACTGCCACCAGAATAGGGTGTGCTCTTCAACAGTTACTATAAGATTATTGAAGGGAAGTGGCTCAAAAACTTAGAAATAACATAACGATGTAGACCTGAATACTAGAGACATTTCGTGGCACATACTGGGGATCTGTCAGCACGTGGTGGGGGACCTACACGGGGCGTTACAGTCTTATATAGTGTCAATGAGACTGAAACCATTCCATCAACTTCACAGAGCAACCACAATATCTTTAGTTTTTCAACAGTTAAAAGTGTAGTTGTTATTTTCAATCGATTTGTATACATGTATCGGAATACCAATTAGATTTGTGTTTTATATATATAATTTTTTTGGGTAACAATAAAGGTAAAGAAGGGAATTGGTATCATATCGTGTATGAATATGTTTAATTCCATAAAATCGCATGCATTCAGTGAAGTCGTATTTGTCTTTTTTATTTTTATTTGAGACTGATGGCTTGGAAAGTGGTTAATGACAGTTAGAATATATCTCATTTCAAAAATCATTTCAAAATCAGGAACATTTAGTTTATTTTTATCAGCTTGCAATGAAAAACATCAAATTGAAACTTTTCAAAATGACATTACCTTCCATATCTACTGCTACTCATTTTCAAATTTATCATATAAATGCTAGTACTTCTTTTTTGAAGTTCTTTTAGATGATTTGCTACATGTTATTTTATCTGAAGGTTGAGATTATTCGTTCTGATCAGAATTTACCCGGCGTCTGTAGACGTCGTGTCATCTACAGAGACAATTGGATAAAACAGGTATAGGCAATCTTCGCTTTTGGAGGATAGCTCAATTTCAAGATGGCAGTCAATTTTTTACCATATATGGAAAGTCGCATTGCATGTGGGTGAAATTATCGTCCATTTTAGGAGGATAGCATGGGTAAATTTCAAAGGCTTCGTTCATATCTTTATTGAAAAAATGTGAGAGTCTTCGCCTGAAAAAAAAATATTTTTTCTTTAAAATCAGCCCTGCAATAATTTTAACTTTATTATTTATTAAAGATAATCAATAACTATAATTATATCTTATGTCATAGTTAACTCCCTTTGTATAAGCAGAGTTAGTATCCCTTCATTTGAAAAAAAAAATCCACCTAGAGGCGCTCCTCCAAAAACGGAGGTTGCCTGCCCTAGACCTGTTAAAGATATTTTAATCTTTTACCATTTGGCCAATGTTAAATGTGCTAGGTAAAATGCATCCTTGGTTTAAAAAAAAAGCATCCTCTGCTGACCGGTCACACCCGCCGTGTGCTATTTAAAATCCGTGGACAATTCGTTGAATAATTATGGCCTAACAATAAATATGAAAAGCGTCGGCCAGCATTCGATATCCTGTTTTACCTCTTTCTTCGTAAACTGTGAATCAGGCCGTGGAACCTCCTTTTCCTTTATATCTGCTCCTAACTACATTAACTGTTTTGTTGGTGAAACAAATGCATTCCGTTCTTTTTATATGATATGGTCTTTGGCATTCCTCTTTTTCGTTTGCAATCTTGATCCCACCCCAAGGCTACCTTGCAATCATCATTTCTCCTTTTATTTGTATATACCATATCCTTAATACTTCACAGTTGGAAGTAGTTGTTCCATCTCCATTAATTTTGTTCTCTCTTTTTAGTCGCCGTCTAACGTATATTTCGTGAGACACCTTACCTGAAATGCGCCTAGATGTGTATCAACAGGTTTATTTCATGTCTAGCATCCATACACAATAGAACAGGTCTTACTGAACTCCTAACAAGGTTAACTTCTGTATTCTGATGTTCCATTAGACGCTTTAGAATACCACTGTCAATTTTTATAACCTGTCTTCAATAATTATTTCTTTGTCTATCATAGCGTATCAACTGCTTTAAATTACATCTTCGACTTGCTAGTTATTAAGTGCTATGACTGATATCTTTGCTCTTTTTTTTGGTGCAATTAACCAACTTTTCATATTCCTCCTCTACATCAGCTTCCTCTTATATCATCCAAAATATTATTTTCCTCTCTTGATCTCTTGAACTTTAATCTGATCACATTACTATCTAAATTCTCCATTAAAAAACAAGAGTTTACTTCATTTTGCACTGTTCTTTTATGTTTTATTTAATTTGAGCCTGTAGTTCATGTAGTAACGCAGCAACACATATAGAACACGTATAGTCCCCTCAACACGTTGGTGCCAGTATTAACTGATTTTCTCATGCCACTGTTCACGATCACGTGATCTATCTGGTTTAAAGAAGTTCAAATTAAACATCCGTTAAAAGACAGGTGACACAATATCATTTTCTTCTAAAAACGTTCTTTTTGAATAAAATAAATCAGTTTATAACAATTTTCACATTTGACAAGCATCAGATAAGAACACACAGCTCAATTAAGTGTGCTGAAAATCCCAGCTGCAGCTGATCTCCGAGTTTTGCCGATCTTTAATGAGATAAGAAACCCCTGTGTGTTATTCGTCAAAGATGACATAGTCAGCAATGGGCTACATAGTAAACAGAGCAATGGACGATAATTTATTTACAGAGGATACTGTATTTGTGTTGCAAATGATGATTATTAAATAAAGCACCATCAGATTAAAGTTAATTTATTAACAGCAAATTTTATTAAATAGCCTAGTATATAAGCCCTCTCCTGTAATGAGTAGACATGTACAAGATTACATGTTGAATCATTGGTTGATAGAGTTTTTGAGAATTTTGTATACATAAGATACCGGTAATAGAAGATAATCAAAATAAAAAGCAATTAGATTAAAGCGAATCGGAAAATTTTGATATTGATAATAGCAAAATAACATCCTGTCAGCCAGACAGGCAACAACTTTATCAGATTCTCAATATTTAGTAAATTTGGAATTATGTTTGAAAATGCATATTGATCCAATCTTGCAGATCCGAAACATTGATTTAAATAAGGTTGATATCTATTGAAATAAATATTTTTTCTTTGAAAAATTCATCTTTGAGCACGATGAGTTAGATTATTATTATTTATCATCTATAAATTATATCTTTGTGTACTATTTGTAACAATAGGTGTTGCTGTAAAAAAAAAAATCATTCATTGTCCATCTGAACTGGGAACCAATAATTATGATCACGGGGATAAACTGTGAATTTTGATTCTTTAAGATGTAGTAGTAGATAATTATAATGTCAGTATATAAGAAGTCATCAGTGTGCATAACAGCCCGTTTTGGAGTTGTTGTTTTTTTTAAGATTTGATCAGCAGAGAATAAATTATAGACAACTCAAAAGTACCAAAAAATGATCTTCATAAATTTTTAAAAGAAAAATCAAATTCCATTTGGATATAACAAATTCAAGGAGTCTGAGATCAATGCATATTTAAAATCTGAATGCTACATGTATGTAGAAAAAAAATGTTTCAGCCTAAACTGATTATGAAAATTGATTATTCTTTTAATTAAATTTCAGTCACAAATTATAATCCTTGCATAAATTAAAATGGCATGATATTATATTCAGACAGATTGTGAATGCAAAGAATGTTTCACAGCAACTCATATTGTTGCATTTATCAAACAGAAAAACAAAAACATGATCAAATAACACACTCAAAAATGAAATAAAAAGATGTTTGAGTTATAAGTACAATGTATTGAGATTAAGGTAGACCCTTGATTTTGTGGACCTTAAAAAAATTACAAACATATTTGCTCACATGTACCAATATTTCTGGTAATACTTCTTAATCCAATCCTTTATTGAGTCCAATAAACTTAATTAGGGTTTAGGATCTGGTTACAGTCCTGGTTACGAAAATACTAAGTCTTTATATACATTATCACTTACTTTGTGTTAACAAAACAAAGTCCTTTCTTAAGCAACAACGATTCCATATTGTTGATAGCTTTTATATATCTTTTGAAAATCCAACATGTGACATATTTTTTTCCAACATGAAACACATAGGTCAATTTTAAAAAAGTTAATTTAACAGTTCACCATTTTTACTCCAATTCATAACTGCTTAGGAAACAGAAATTGTGTTTCTAAGCCTAGAATCTTTTATGTTTGTGTATAGGGTTCTCAGACTTTTAATACCAATTAGCAAAATTTATTGTCTTCAGATTTTAGATAAGAGCAAGTTAGAAATCTCTGTGGATGAAAGATACAGGGAATGGGAAGTGTGGGTCGGCTCTGACGTCGCACCGAAGGTTTCCGATCTCAGAGGCTTCAGATATGCATATTGAGGTCACGCGTCTTATCAGCTCAATGATTCAGCAATAGCTGTGAAACAGATGGGAGTAGCAGTAGGAAAATTTTGCAGAAATTTTATCACACTCACAATCCAACTTGTTGGTCAATTTTTTTGTGATTGTGTCACCTGTCCTTTAAATCAAGATTTTCTCAAATGCGCTAAATTGGGCTTAATATTTTGTGATTGTTAATTTTAATTCATTATTTTAAGAAAAAATATATATTATTCTTATCATTTATTCAAAGGAGAAAAATAATGAAGTACACCGTATTTTGATAATTTCGAAACCTACATTCGAGTTGCGTCCATGTGATCAGTGTGCAACTTACATGTAGTTTTCTGTCATTTAAGAATGTGTAACTTATGTTTCTTTCATAGCAAAGACCTGAAATTTAAACATAGTTATCACAAGTGTTCAGACTTTATGCACATCATGGAGTCGAGCTTTAAGTACTTTCAGTACTTAAATTAAACAAAGGAAACACAACTCGGTCTCAAAATAACTACTTTTACCCATACACTCAGGCTGTAATCAAAATATATTTTATTTTGCAACAAAATTACCTAATATTGCCCATTTTATTTGGTTTTTCACAATTCAATAAATTAGCTGTTTTCCTTCTTGGTAAATTTCACACAAGCTGCATTAAATTAGTTGATCTATGAACGACAACATTTTACGACAACCGTAGTTCAAACTGTCCACGTTGGAGGCAGACGCCGGTCTTCGCAGCTCGAAAACAGAACGACCGATAGAAAACGTTACAAGATGAGATGATACAAAAATGTTCCCCGGGAATCAAAATGAGAGCTTTGTTTTGTTTTTCTGTTCTGTTACTCCAAGTGTTCAAATGCGAAGCTAAAACAGTATCGGGGACATTTTCATCGAAAGTATCTCGTAGTGATTGGGGGCAGTATGTGACAACATATTGTTTTCATGGTAAGTAGAGCGCACATAAAGAGTCTTAGAGAGAGAGAGAAAGAGAGAGGGAGAGAGAATATCATTACCTATTTTATCTATTAAAATCTTTTTAAAATGCGTTGGACGGATATTGTATTGTTTGGATAATCCAGTTTTGATCGTATTGTATTAATATGTAAACGGTTTGACCGTTGGACCGAGCGCAGATTTAACACAGTGCAGTTTGATTTTTTTTGTAGAACAAAATTTATTTGAAACGCACACAGTAGAATCCGCCTGTCTACTCAAATCAAAGCAAAAGTTAAACTAAACGTCGCTCAGTCTACATTATGACGTCATGTTTCATACGTAAAACGTAAAAGTTTTGTCTTCGGAAATAGCCGAAGAAAAGTTCTTGATTCCGAGAATTTTTTATTTCTTCTTTCAATGCTTATAATTTTACCAAGTTGATGAATTGAATTTTTTCTACTTTTTTCAGTCTCTAAAAGATCGGTTCTTTGATTTTAATGATTTTATTTTTCATCTAATTATTTGATAAGATATACGTGAAACTAGTCGTATTTCTTGATTAAAGCACTGTTAAAAGTTGTATGGTTTGCACAGTCAATTATTTTCATCTAAATTACTTTCAATTAAACATTGGAAAGTTTTTGATCGAGTTTCGGGGCAAAAAACATCGACAAGCGGCAGTCATTTAATGATCAAGTTAACTTTTTTTAACAAAATGGCGGCCAATATGGCCGCGCCCATGACTGGAAGAAAAATTTTTGGCCCTTAGTACCGCTGATTCAACTCTCATTTTCCACTGATTTTCTTATATATGCGTGTTACCATTAAGCCTCGCTTCACGAGGCGGGCTTCCCCCGCCTCTCGCTGCGCTCGGTATAAAAAAATATTTAATAACCCATTGACAAAGTGTCTACTATAGTCTGTCCCAAGGGGTTACTGTCGTTTCGCCCCAAAGCGCCCCATGCACGAGCGCCCCAAATTATTTTTGGAGCGCCCCAAGTACGTTTTACGAGCGCCCCAAATATATTCACGAGCGCCCCAAAATATCTTTCCCGAGCGCTCCAAAGTAAAATTATCATTACACCTTACGTCTTGGATAATTTGCACGATTGCCCCAAAATTGGATTGTCCAATTTTGTACTAAAATCAACGTTTTCACGAGCGCCCCAAAATTGTTTTCCTGATAAGTCTTAAAATCTTCGATGGAATCTCAATGAACACATACTTAAGATCATTTTCCCGAGCGCCCCAAAATGTGCTACCTCGTTTTTGCTTAACATCTTGTTGAATTATTTTCAAATGCCTACGATTTGTAAAAACTACATTTGGATATCACTTTCACGAGCGCCCCAAAATAAGTTTACCCAAGTTTGCTCTCAAATCAGCATTATATGTTGCTATAAAATAATATCTGACTACATGTATTATAATTATTTTGAAACCTGATTTTGCTTTTAAAATGTATGCTGGAAAATCTCACCATTACGTAAAATATGCATCATTTACACGAACGCCCCAAAATTGGATGGTTCGATTTTGAACTAAAATCAACGTTGGTGTATTATATAGTCACCAAGTTTGAATTATTTTCACGAGCGCCCCAAAATGGTTTTACTTATTAGTCTTAATTAATCTCGTTTTCAGAAATATTTGACATCGTTTTATATCAGCGTTCGTAATTTTTGTTTAAATGTGGGGCGCCCATATTATTCAAAATATTGTATAGCGAAACTTATTTTGGGGCGTTCCCAAAAAAGATTCAATCATTAATAGCTTATAACTCAAAAAAATACATTTTGAAAGATTATATTGCGAAACTAATTTTGGGGCGCTCGTAAAAAAATCAATCATGAATAGCAATTTGTGTAGCACTTGAAAAAAAAATACACTTTAGATTCGTAATATTATATAACGAAACTTATTTTGGGGCACTCGTAAAAAACAAAATTATAATCATGATTAAACATTTGGAGCACTTGGAAAATTTTGCTCATAACATTCAAATTAATACCGAAAGTGATTTTGGGGCGCTCGTACGTAAAAAAAAAATTCGTCATGATGAAACTAACATTTGGGGCGCTCATGAAATGTACTTGGGGTGCTCGTGAAACGTAATTGGGGCGCACCAAGAAAAATTTGGGGCGCTCGTGCATGGGGCGCTTTGGCTTTGGGGCGAAGTGACCAGCACCCGTCCCAAGATATTTATGCAGCACAATTGGGCGACTTTTATTAAAGATGCACACACCTGTGAAAGAAGTGCAATTAAAATAGATGAAAGGGAAAATATCCAAGATAATTTCATTCACACATTATCACTTGTAAAAATTCACAGGAATGAAAACTGATTTCTTAAGGAGATTTATAATGGGGAATGTTGACATTTTTCTCTATTGGGAAGTCACTCAGAATACCTCACACAATTTTTCAACGTTATCATCTGGGTCTCTTACAATACAAAATCTCCATAGACATCACATTTGTATGCCTTGTATTGAAACCTGATAGGCTAGAGGTGGGTATCTCAAAGAAGAAATCTTGGAAATTTTTCATACTTTTAAAAAACATTGTTTGAAGTAACCCTGAGGTGTTTATAAATATCAAGTAATTTAGCAAAATGTGAATTGAGGATATCTTGGGACAGAGTATAAATGTAACTTCATTCTTTTCATCTCTTTGAGTGATGGAAAGGAAGAGAAGTTTGGGCCCAGTTACCAGCAGATTTCAGTAAATTTTTCATTATCTGTTTCAGGAAATGCCTTGATCAATTATACCTTGGAGGGAGAGACGGATGGAGCCCCTCAGCTGCTTCTATTCACAAAGGCTGACTTGGAGGATCTAGAGGGGGAGGATTGTCAGGGCAAACTCAGCAGAGCCTCCTTTACTTGTAAGGGTTGACTACAGGCCATCCTTTGAGGAGGTTGTGGGGTTTTCACATGTTATTGTTATGCTTAATCGTAAAACAGGGCTCCCGATTGGCTAAAGCAGGGGCTGTTGTAAGGCCCCAGTCCCAATATAAAATAAAGGAGTTGGCTTAAAACAAATTCTATTGGCCTAGAACCAATTCTCACCAAGTATTATTTCTTGCCAGTGCATTGAAACAACATACTACATGTATTAACTACACACATAAAACTACTTGGTGGCAAGAACTGGTACCTTGCGAGAATTGAATGTGTTCATATACAGATTATCTTTTCCCCTAAGATTACCCATTCATAAGAATATAATAAATATAAATCTTAGATAAATTTTGTCTTAGTTTTTCTGTAAATAATAAAATAGAAAAAAAGATTAAAACAAAACACAATTGTATACAAATGTACTCAAAATATGATGACATGTCTAGATTCCTTATTTTACCCACATACTTAATTCTTCAATTCCGCTTTGTTGTATCAAAGTGCAAGAATATAAAATCGTGAATGCGGAACTTTTATCCTAATCTCTTATAATTCTCAGCTCTCAGAAAATAAAAGTGAGATTTTAAAATCGGCGAGGGGTGCTTCTCGCGATTTTACGCGAGTATAAATTGCTCACGTTTAATTAGGAATCTACAGTAATGAATTTTATCCAAAATAACAATATGTTCTTTGGTAGGAGCTCGGGATGTATCATTAATTTAAAAAAAAAACTTACATCCAATGTTATCTTCCTTTTTTGAAATTTTTGCACAATTAATATACCTTGTTTAACAAGTTTATTGAAAACTAATAGTACAGCTGTATATGAAACATGTCAGATGTAAAAATATTTGCCACATTTCAGATGTGAACTATATGAAACATGCATCAAAATTTGAGTTATTGTTTAGATGAGCTGAAGAATACAACAGGAAATGTGAGTGTGAATGCTCAGCCGACCCCTCACCTGTACCATGTCATGTTTGTGGACCAGTCCACCTGTCTGGACCCGGACTCCCGGGGGGAGGGGGAGGGGAGTACAGAGACCCGGGAAATCCAGTACACAATCCAACTCCTAAATCCAGACAGTCTGGGAAATCCGACAGAACACTTCGGAGACGATGAGACAGGTAGATTCTTATGTCAGTTTTATTTCTAAAATGGTTTGGTTCAAAAAACATTTTGATACTTGTCAACAGAATACACATAACGTGTTTGATAAGTCTCTCTCTTCAGGTCACTAGGTCAAAGTAAGAAAGACTGTCTTTAGGTCAACAAACCAAACCCAGTTTCTTTGCTGCATCAGTGTACACTTGTAGATACACATGAACATATATTTATGGAATAAATTTAATTTCTCAATACCTATGTTATATGATAATATATATATATAACTTAATTGGGACAGTTTACACTTTATAAACCACAATTTTAATTTTCTAAAAATAAATGCAGAAAATATTGATCATTATTTTTAAAAAATGAATTGTACAAAATTTAAATGTAACATCAAGTGCATCAATATATTTTGCATGACATTGATTTATGACGTAGGCAAGTGTGGTATATAATAAAGATGAATTTGTTTAGCCAATCGAATGAGGCATTACAAATCAGAATTCAATAATTTCTGTCATGTAACAGGTCTCCTTCGGTTCTACCAGCTGTTAACCCTGGCCTACTTTGTACTGGGCTGTATATTTGCGCCCCGGCTCCATGAGACCCTGAGTAAGGGCGGCCCCATGCAGCTGGTGATCGTGTTACTGACCATCTCTACCTGTCTCCAGGCCACAGGGACCTTCATCATGATGATTCACCTGGCCAGGTAAACAACACTGTGTACCTAAGTAATATACATGTACATGTACCATTATTCAACTTTTATTTGCGAGTGAGACCCTCATTGTCATAATTTGAAATATTTATCGCTGTGAAGCAGTCTTTTGTATTTGGTAAAACTGGTTAATGCTGGCTTGGTTGTGAAAATTTATTTCCTCAAACCAGATTTCCTCTTTTGTCAAAACTGCTATATAAGAAGTAATACCGAGTCATTTATCTTGGTCAACATTCACAGTTTCTGGGAAACAGTATGCCAAAATTTCAAGTACATTAACGTTTGTGGGCATTGACACAGTGGGGTGAATGTCCAGCATGAAAACTACAGCTACAAGATGTGTCCTTTGATCATCAGCTGGCTGAAGTCCTCCTTAGTATAATTTTTTTTTTTGTACTTTCAGATATTCCAAAGATGGAATGGGGTCTTCAGCCATTGAGTTCTTTGCTGAATGTAAGTTACAATATAAGCATACAATGATAGAAGTTCCAGCACAAATATACAATAACAAGCATCTTAATTGTTCAATGTAAATGAATTCATGTTTGATGTTCTCTCTTAGTTTGCTATTCTGTACATATATTACATGTTCTGCTCTGGTCTTTGACGTTCTGTCTTAGTTTGCCATGCTGTACATATATTACATGTTCTGTTCCAGTCTTTGACGTTCTCTCTCAGTTTGCCATGCTCTACATGCTGCTGAGTCTGAGTCTGGGTTGGACACTGGGTACTTCATATCGCTTCGCTCATCTACAGATGGTCAGCCGTAAACCCGCTGCTAAAGTGGTCGGCACGCTGGGGATCCTGCAGGTGAGTGACAAATCTATTCAAAACCAAAAAAATTAAGTTCCAAGTTCTGATCTACTTATAGCCATATTAAGGCCCCTTTCCCTTAATGATATTTTTTGACGTTACAGTGTTTGTGATATTTTGTGATTTTAGACATGATATGTGACATCAGACATTTAATGAAAAATATTGATATTTTAATATTTAAATTTGTTGTTTCATTACTGAACTGATAGCTTGTGATATTTTGTTGGTTCATTTATTGAACTGATATCTTGTGATATCGGATAATGATGTGATATCAGACACTGTATGTTACATCTTCTGATTTTAGATAGTGTGTGTAATATTCTGTGATGTTGGGTGGTGTACGTGTATGTGATATCTTGTGATATCATTGTATCTGATATCTGTGGTTTCAGGCGGTGCTGTTTGTGTGGGAACAGGTACAGGACAGTGACCACCGCATGTACCACGCTCATCGCAGCTTCGCGGGCGTGGCTCTGGTGGTGCTCAGGATCCTTCTGGCCGCCCTGTTCGCCTGGAACCTGAACGTCACAGTGTCATCAGAACGCAGCGCTCTACGGCGGGAATTCTATAAATCATTTACCAAGGTTTGTTCTTTTATGCTATCTAACTTTTGTATGGCAGTATATATAAATAAATAATAACTGTAGGTCTTCTGTGAATGGTCTGTTCTTTATTATTATCTAACCTTTTGATGGCAGTATTTTCTTATGAATAGCAGGTCTTCTGTACAACAATCTTTCCATGAAATGTATTTACAGGTAAATGTGTTTTGAGAGAGGTGTTTTCATTGTGGGTTGATCAACGAGTGGGTTAAAAATCTGAATATGATCAATTGTATTCTTTAGAAAAAACAATGTTTCTTCAATTAGTAGCTAAAATGACAGGTTGAATAATAGGTTGAATAGTTATTTAAAGAAGTTGATGATTATAATGATTTCCAACATTGCAACTGAAGGGAAATAACTCTTACCAAATTTACATCTTTGGAATACAAGAATTAAACAGCAGTTTGTTTTCTCTTTCAGAGCTGCATGCTGTGGTTTCTATGCTATCCTTTGCTTGTTGTGATGTCTTGGATATTCTATGAATATCTCCGTTATAAGGTATGTATTCGTATGCATATAAGACAACAGTTGTCTTGGTTTTTCTATGAAAAGCACCCAGCTGAGCAAATAACATTAGATACCAGGTAAATCTTTGGGTGTATGGAAAGGGAATCAAGCCTGTGATCCTTGTAATCAGATTACACTATCATCCGACAAGATTTAACATTCATACATTTAAGTTTACTTAGTAGATAAATGACAAAATGCTGAAAGCCATAAAAGATACATGAATATTTATATAAATCATGTTCCGTCACTCACCTACATATTTCAGTCTCTGATGCAATGCTGTAACAAACATTGATGTAACAAACATTGATGAAACAATTGTAACAATTATGTAGCAGGTAAAAGATGAAACCTAATGGGTGGAGAACTAAATTGATGGAATCTTACAGTGTATAAGTTTTACCTACCAGTTCATATTTCTCAGTCTCTGTTGTGTCAATTGAACAAACATTTAGCAGTTCAGATATGAAATTGATCAGCTAGATAACTACATTGATTGGTTTTTATAGTGTACGCTTTGTTGTAACGAAGAACTTGAACTGATCGTTTCTTACACTGTATGCTGTGGATAATGTACCGGTATTACATTTGGCTGTGTAATTTTTAAGTTTTTTTGGCGGAAAGTGGCTTCCGCTAAATCAAGTACATGTAGATAGCTAAATGACATGCTTATGCATATAATTATGATAAATAAGTACATTCAGAAATACATTATTTTAAATCCACACTAACTTGTTTAAAAAATCAATTTCTACTAAATATGATATGTTTACAGTACTCTGTTGTCACTAAGTATTTTTGTGCCTGTCTTGCAGCTGATTGCAATTGTGTGTTATATACTGTTTCTGCATAATTCTTACAAAGTTTTCGTGCCTATCTTCCAGCTGATTACAATGGGTGTGGTGCTGTGTCAATGCTGCGCGGTGGCCATGTTGTACAAACTCTTCTTCTCCCGCAGCCTATACTGGGAAGTGTCCGCCCTCTCCAGCACCCTACCCCTCAGAATGGACCGAACCTTAGGACATAAACTGTACTCTTGACCTTAAAGGTCACACATTTGCCAAACTTTAGGACATACTCTGTATTCTTGGATTCAAATTTTTTATCAGTGTCTAATGGTAAATGAGAATTTTATGTCTCTTTATTTTATATGCTGTATGTTTGTATTTATTTTGTTTTAGACTGGTACCCATGGTTTGGTGCAAGGCTCTGGGTGACAGTAGCTTTTTTTTTTTTTGGCAGGCACAATAGACTTTCAATTTTTTCTTCTGGTTTGTTCATATGCTTGGTGCTTTGTTAATTGTCAAAGTAATCTTCAATCTTCTGTCAGAACAGAGAATGGAAGTGTTCATATGATTCTCACATATGATTCAAGGTGTTGAGATATTGCCATAAAATAAATGTGTGCTTGGGTTTTTTTTTTTCAACACACCCTGTCACCAAAAAACTTGATTTATTTTTTTTTGCAAGATTCTATATGTACATTTATCTCTCATGTTCTTTAGATTTTTCAATTTATCATTGAAAACTAGTCATTCATCAGAGTATTAAAATAAATATCCTTTCAAAAAGAATTTAAAGCTCATTTTCAAAGTAAAACATTTGCCTATAATAACATATTTCCATACCAACATCACAATTTTCACATTTGAACAAAACATATTACAAAAGTTACAAGTTGTTATGTGTTTCAAAGTATTCATGTTTTGTTGTATATATTCATATTGTTAGAGAATGAGATATGAATGTTACAGATTTATTCTATGGCTAGTACATGTAGTAGTTTTTATTGAAAGAAATAGGTGCTGATAAAAAGTCAGCTGCCAAGCCCCTAGATGACCATGCCTTGTAAAAGTGTTGCATGCTAAAGCAAAATTTCTTGTGTAAGGCAGCATTGTTTATTTAACAAGCAAGTTCTTTCAGAGTAGTTGTATTTATGTCATTAAAACACAGTTGTTACAGCAAAGTTAACATGCTTATGAGGAATAAATAATGCGGCAAAGTCATTGATATTCCCCCTTATAATGTATTGTAGTTATTGTAAAGTTTATAACTACGGTAATCAAAATTGTTTGTTCTTGGCACTTGGCTATACGCATGTTTTACTGTATAAATGAATCCAGTAAAATAAATACATGCAGTCACAGTAATACACACATAGCAAAATGCCAGGGATGAACAATTATTTGTTATAGCCATGGTTTAATGTTTTCAATAAGGTTTTATAACATTTTAAGATAAATTGGAATGAAACCGACTTTACTTAAGGATTCAATTTAGGCATAGGTAAATGAATTTAATCTGGCTGTTCTTTCAGACTAAGGTATAAAATTGATTAATTAAATTGTGTTCTTCTTACTGCAGCCTCTGTTTTATAACTATATGTGGTGTAGTGTGGTAGAACCATTCGTGTACGATGTAATGACAGAGGCGCCTGGAATGGTATGTCTGGTACATAAATTTATACTTTGTTTTTCTGTGATGATATATGAGTGAGAGAATCAGATCTTGTCTGCCTGTAATTGTACAGATATGAGAGACCTGAGTTGTATGATTAACACATTGTTGAAGTTTCCTTCATGATTTATTGTATGAAATCATGTTTCATATTGTTACTGTATGGTTGTACAATTAAAGAAATCATTTGATAAATAGGATTATGATGTTTGTTTGTAGTACATAGCTTCAGAGTACAAAGGTTGGCAAATTTTCTCACAGTTCAATTAGTTTCTCTTTCATTTAGTATTGAGAAAATAATAGAGTATGGTATGTTTCAGAATTCAGATGCACTGGCAACATAAGAGCCTCAAATTTAAATTCATTTAAAGGCAACATTTTGATTCAATGATTCATCAAAGACAAATTATATCAATATGGTGATTGCTGTCTTAATTCTCAACTGGGTCTCTTTGTTGATGAAATGTACTTCAAAGGAGGAGATTTCCTACAGACTGATACATGTGTATATCAGTATAGTCCAGTAACTTCTATTGAGGGGAGAACACCAATTAGATAATGGAATGAATTCAATAGCAAGCCACTTCACAAGAGGGTTTATATATAGTGTGAGCATGAGACTGGATTTGATTGATAGGGCCAGATACATGTAGCCTAATGGCTACAGCACCCGACTAAAGAATCCGGTGGACCAGGTTCAAATCCATGTTTTCTCACATCCTATTACTATAGGTTTATAACAAAGAGCATAATACAACCAACTTTGATATTTCTCCAATAAAATGAGTAGCTATTTCATTCTATTCTTACTACTCGTAGACCAAAAATGACTGATTCTGTTTTGAAAATTGTCAATTACACATGACTTTCACCTGTCTCAACTCTATGTATGAATGACTTTCAATCTGTGAGACAAAAATTTTTAAAAAGTTTCATTTAAATCTATTACACACAGACATTAATTAGTTGTTTCGTTTATTTTCATCCCTCATTGATATTCCATATCAATATTCAAAATTTCCCATCAAACATGAGATTCATTTTTACATATATACCTTTACTTCCATTTCTACATTTTATGAAGTACATATGTATAATTCACTTAAACACAACCTCGCTCTCAGCACAAATATTCTTTCAGACACATTGACAATTTTCCCTGTAAGACATGATTCGTTTTTCTAAACCATATATCGCTTCTTATTAGAGATCCTCCTCCAAAAGCTTTGTAAAAGTGTTAGCATTATGGTCTCTGCTTTTTTCTTCACTTGGATCTATCAATCTCTAGTATGTGTAGTACGGTATCTATTCACCATCACTTCAATCTGCCTCTGTCGTTATCTCTAGGTGTTACATACTCTCTATTTAACCACTATCACCTCCGTCTGTCTCTTTCTCTATCTCTGTCTCTGTCTCTATCTCTATCTCTGTCTCTATAATTATCTCTATAACTATCTCTAGGAGACCGATCTCTTCGTTGCGGGGATCGCTCTGACCTATATCTCTTTGGTGACAGATCTCGGGATCTTGGGGGTGGGGAGTGGTCCCTGTCTCTCCCTCGGTCTTGGGAGAAAGCCCATCGCTTGGGGGACTCCCTGTCCCTCCGTCTAGGAGAATTGTCCCTAAATTTATTATCTCTCACTCTTTGTCTATCGGGCGAATGTCTGGAATCTCTATCACGGCCATGTTCTCTCTGTCTGACAGGAGATCTTTCTCTATCTTCTCTATAATCTCTACTTTCTCTATCTTCTCTGTAATCTCTAATGCCCTCTTTTCTCCTGTCCACCACTGCCTGCTGCCTTTGATTTTGTTGTTGTTCCTCACTATGTTGTCTCTTGCTGCTGATGGCTTCATCTCCGAGACTCTTTTTTTTCTTGGAGATCTTGCTGGAGCTATCACTGTCACTGGCTGATTTCTTTTTCTCCTTCTTCTTGTTTTTCTTTTTCTTCTTCTTTGCCTTTTTTTCTGTTAAAAGTAAAATATTTAAGTGGTGCCAAATATAGTTTTAATTCATTGTTGTATTACAGAAAATTTAACCTGTATTCGATATCAAAAGAAAAAAATTTTCAGAGTAAAAGAAATAATTTCATTTAATTTTAAAATGCAAGATGTGGAGAAAAAAAATGCAAATTGCACATGCAATGTATATTTAAATACTGAGTGAAGACATTCATTCAATTAATTAAAAGTTTAAAAAAAGATAATTAATCATGAAAAGAAGCAAGTTCAGAGAATCATTTTCAATCTTTTATTTTGCCAATCATGAAATCTGAATCGGTTAATTTGACAATTGAAACAGAAAGATATCTCTTGCCTTCTTGCCTCCCCTTATAAAACTTATTAAAAGCACTAGTCACTTTTGAACAAACCTTTCTTGTGTTTTTTGGTGGGAATAACATAGTCGTCCTCCTCCTCGGAATCGCTGCTGCCCTCCTGGACTTTTGGGGCGATGCCCTCCATCCTCACCCTCATTGTCTCCTCATCCTCATCGCCATGCTCCTTGGGAACTTTATACTTCTCCACATGGTCTACACGAATTGTTCTACCTAGTAGCTGTCATTTTTAAAAATCAAAACATTATAAAATATCCGGAAATTTTGTAGAAAAACATCCTGTATATGATGCACTTCAATAAACTATAAAAAATCGTTTATGGCAAAAATTACCAAAGAAATTCACACCTTGTTGGACAAAATGTGACTCAAAAGCAATTGTAAACTTCCCCATTTTGTAAAAGAATAAGACTGTAAATTTATAATACCGGAACCAGTACGACATGGGCAATAACTCTTGTGATCGAAGTAACTCTAATGTCAAATACTGGCTCAGTTAAAGTCAGGTATGTGGATTCCTGAACTATAATCAACACTTGATATGAAAACACCAGTAAGATTTTACACAATTTATTAAGGTAATAAAATAAATAAAGACTAATTACAGAAAGTGAGACAAATTTGACAGGATCAAAAATACTGAAATTTTAAAAATATGTCCCTACTTAGCAACCTTAGAAATGAAAACAATCAAAAATAATTGATGAGACTGAATGAAGAACAAGAGGAACGACGGATGAGGAACGAGCTACATCTCTATAAGTATTAGAATTCTTCCTCTAAGAAAACTGTAAGATGACTGATATAATCCTCCTTATAAAAATAATAAGTTATCCACAGCACCTTGATGGCTTGAACCAGGATTGGGAAAGGGAAAACCTATCTAAACATACACTCTAAACCTCAAGGAGAAACTGTATTATACAAGAGGCCCATGGGCCACATCGCCCATCGAAATGTTTTCGAAATGTTTTATCATTATACTTTTTGAAAGTGTTAAAAACTCTCTTATATTCCAAGATTTGACCTAATATTAAACAACATATAAAAGAAGCCTAGTTTTTGGACATCATATTATCAGATATCTACGCTATCTTAAGATCTAAGATGCATTAACTGGCCAATCTTATTATCCTAGATAACATAATTGTAAAATGAACTATGCATAATTATAAAAAGTGAAAGAAGGTCACTGTGACTTTGATGTGAGGATAAAAAGATATGAGGATGCTAATACATCTATTACATAAATACAGTAACTAAACGTAGCATTGTATTTCTTGAGAAGAATATTTCCAAACATATTTCCAATACTTCTTTAATTTAAACTTTAAACCCTGTGGGGCCCCAGGAATTTCCTGGAGGTCATAGTTTTAACAATTTAGAATCTACACTAATTGAGGATGCCTGCATAGTAATATCACAAATTGCAGCATTGTAGTTCTTGAGAAAGGCTTTTTGAACATTTTCCCTATATATTTCTATGTTAAATTTGAACCCCTCTTTGGGCCCCAGTAATGTCCTGGGGGTCATGGTTTTAACAATTTAGAATATTCACTAACTGAGGATGCTTGCACAGTAATAACACAAATTACGGCATTGTAGTTGTTGAGAAGAAGCTTTTCTAACATTTTCCCTATATATTTCTATGTTAAATTTGAACCTCTTTTGGGGCCCCAGTATTAGTCGGGGGGGGGTGGTCACGATTTTAACAATTTAGAATCTACACTATCTTAGGATGCTTGTATATTAATCTCACTAATTGTAACAATTTAGTTCTTGAGAAGAAGGTTTTTAAACATTTTCCCTATATATTTCTATGTTTAACTTTGAACTCCTCCTGGGACCCCAGTATTGGTCTGGGGGTCATGGTTTTATCAATTTAGAATCTACACTATATATACCAGCTATGGTGTAAATATTGGCATTTCTGGTGCAGTGGTTCTTAAGAAGAAGGTTTTTTAAGACACCCACCATATTTTCACTGTTTCAAAATTATCTCCCTTTAAAAAAGGGTTACACCCTTAATTTGAACAATTTAGAATCTCCTTCCTATAGAGATGCTTTGTACCAAGTTTGGTTAAATTTGGCCCAGTGGTTCTAGAGAAGAAGTGGAAAATGTTAAAAGTTTACAGCCAGATGGACGGACAGACAGACGGACAGATGGATGGACGACGGACACCAGGCGATCAGAAAAGCTCACTTGAACCTTCGGTTCAGGTGAGCTAATAAAAACAAGAGAAAAGCTGTCAATGTGACAGCAACCCGGGTTTTCTTTTGTGTGAACAGTATCCATAATCCATTTGTCAACCCTGAATTGAACACTGCCTATCCAGAAAAATCAAAATCCTAGCAATATGCACACCTCTGATATATGTACACACGTTTGTGAAAGTTCCTATTAATTAACATATCTCTACGTCATTTACCGTTCTACTTGGTTTAGCAGAAGCTGCATTTCTGCCAAAAACTCTAAATAGAATACATGGCCTAACACTGGCATATAGAACCGTTTTAACAAGAGCTTGGACTTTCAGTGGGATGTTACTATCTAGTTTGCTTATCAAAACAAGCTTTTAAATATTGACCTCCTTTCTTCTAATTCGCTAAGAGAAGCTCATTAATATTCATAGACTGTCAAAACCGGAAAGTTGTTTGCCAAGATCTGCTCTGTTGTGTGAAATTGACGCTATTTCAACGAAATATACAACCCTGGATGAAGTCGGACGAGTGTCATTGCGTTCAATTCATTCATATCTATTAGCCAATGACTGGACAGTTAACCATGAGTAGACTCCGCCTTCATCAAATTGGAGTTTGTCACGTACTGCCCAAAGTCCAAGCTCTTGTTAAAACGATTCTATTATTAGTTACATGGTTTGTAGTTGACCCAATATGGTTTATACGTGGTCAGTAAATTTAATATGGGGCGAGAGTGGAGCTCAAGCCCCATATGGAATTTACTGACCACATATAAACCATATTAGGTCAACTACAAACCATGTAATGATTATATCTTACAGACTGCCTTTGTATAAATGGCAAATAATGAATAGCCTAATAACAATAAAAAGTTAGGTTTTATAAGTTTTAATTTGGGTAAAAAACATGACGTCATAATTCTCTATGAATGACGACATAACGCTCAAACACAAAGGAAGTAATATTTTGTACTTGTACTGACTATGTATGGAATATACATGGTCTCCACATGACTGCTGTTAGCCAATAATTTTCTTAGAATTTAGCAGGAGGTAAGAAATATATATATATATATATGTTATACATTAACAGTTAGTGAGAGTAAACTTATCAGAGTGAAATTGTCCAAATTTACAGACCTTGATGCCATTCAGATTGTCTACAGCCAGAACTGTGCTCCTTTGATCCTCATAACACAGAAAACAGAAACCCCGAGACTTCCCTGTTTTTCCATCCCGAACTAAGTTTATATTGACTAACTCTCCATACCTGTGAAATAATGAAACAGTTAAAATAAATTGTGAATTAAAACTGTTCTACAGAATAATATAAGTAATTGCAACTTTGAAATGAATGAAATATATGGCTATTGAAATTAGGAGAAATACTTGACTATGTGAATCAAAACTGTATTATACAACATTATAAGAAATTGCAACTTTGAAGACATTAAGATAAATTGAAAAAGAAAAGGAAACCATACTGCGAAAAGACAGCTATGACGTCCCCCTCTGTTAAGTCATAAGGTAGGCCTCCGATGAACACCCAGGCACTGTCTTTGTATTGGTCGTGCCAGGACTTCTTTCCTATCAGTCCCAGCTCCAACTCACGCTCATTCATCTTCTGCACATTCTTAATGTTGCTGTAATATAAATAGGAACAGTGCAAATATAAATAGGTACAGTGTAAATATACAAAAGAACGGTGTAAATATAAATAGGTACGGTGTAAATATAAATAGGTACGGTGTAAATATACATAGGTACGGTGTAAATATAAATAGGTATGGTGTAAATATACATAGGTACGGTGTAAATATAAATAGGTACGGTGTAAATATAAATAGGTACGGTGTAAATACAGGTAACTCTCGATGGCTCGAACTTCGATCGCTCGAAGTTCTTGATCGCTCGAAGTGAGTCTAGGGTCCCGATTTTTGTCCCTATATAACTAAGCAAATTAACTCTTGATTTCTCGAACTCTTGATCTCTCGAAACCCTTGATCCCTAGAAGTCAAACCGCAGTCCCGTTATTCATAATCTATAGTTTTTTACTCTCGATACCTCGAAGTGGCTGTGTATATCCAAGTGTTACCTAATTAACACCTATTTGGTCATAAAAACGGCTCAAGGCGTTAGACGCGGAACCCGTGTCACGGGTTGTTTATTCAGGCGACACTTGTCGTGCAAGGTGATAAATGTTTGATGATTGACCATATCGGTACCTAATCTATAATTAACACCAATCTTTTTACGATAATTTGGAGACGCAGTGAAAATGAGAAATTAATTGAGACAAAAAGATAATTTTGAGCCATGGTCAAAATTTTAGAATTATAAAACTGTAGAAATTATGCTTTTCAGCATTATTGGCATTATAATGATTACTGCTGAACAAGTTCTTACAGCTGGTGAAGGACCCGTACAGTGGGAACAATGGGTGATCATGGTGATACTCATTCATCTAATTTACGACATGTCGTATCGCTGAGCAATTTGATCATAATATGATGCAAAAAATAAATAATTACAGTGTATCATGAATTTATTCAATACTTGTTTCTATCTAGTTTTAAAAATATCCAGGTCTGTATATTTAACTGAAAAGAAAACGTTGCTTAAGCACGTGCGTAAGGTTATCACTAAATAAATGGATTAATCATAACATCCGGTAAGACTAATTTTAAAACCCGTCGGTCAATCCGGAAAATTCCAAACTCTTGAAAACTCGAACTCTTGATACCTCAAAGTTTTCCCTCGGTCCCATGGACTTCGAGCTATCGAGAGTTACCTGTATACATAGGTACGGTGTAAATATAAATAGGTACAATGTAAATATAAATAGGTACGGTGACAGTGCAATAGGTTAAGTGTTCACTTGAAATAAGATATGTTCATGTATAAGATCTGTATCATCACTTTAATTTTCTAAAAAACTGTAACTTAGTTTGCAATGCCATTGTCATGAATGTGGTTCTATGCATGTTTTGATTAACCAGCCACTTCAAAATCTTTCAAATCTGTATAATTTGGGAATAAAATATTAAGGATGAGTCAAAACTCACTAGGCCTATCCTGCTACCATAATGAAAGGATTATTTTAAATTGTTGTCAAATTTTATTCTAACACAACGAATTCCGAGTTGTCTCTGCTAGATTTAACTTTAATTTCTTAAAGTTTAAAAGGATGGCAGGCTAAACTATCAAATAATCAACTGCGATTAAGAATATACAAAATCATATACGTTAAGGGATTCATGGCGCCTCTTTGGTTGTTATATTCAGTTTAAATCTCCAAAGTGTACCCGGCCTGGTCAAACTGGAGGAGTCGTTAGTTCAGATCGAAAACTTCCGGTGTAAGCGTGAAAGACAAGTCGTACAAAGTTGATAAAAGGGACTCGGTAAAAATTACTCGGCAAACCTCAGCCGATTCGTGGGTGACGTACGCAGTTAAATGTGTAATTCAGAATTTGAAGTTACAAAACCATTTAAAAATTACTTTCTTGTGTACTCTCAGATGGAATATCTAAAGATTTTTTTTAAAAAGCGTATTTTTTTTTTAAATATTTTGTTGTTGAAAACCAACATTTCTAACGTTAAAACTGACTTCACAATTCTTTCAAAGTCCTGCTCGATTATAAAAACAGATCCCGATTTAGATACTATTAGAAACATTGCATTAGAACTGTTTACGCTTTAATAATTTTAAATGTAATAGAAATAATTTAGCATTATAGATATAGAACAACTGTAAAAATGATATTGTAAGGATGTGTTTGAATTCCATACACAATAGTGGTCACAAATTATTTTCAATCAGCATTGTATGTCAAATATTGCAAATTAAATCTAATTCTATATCAAACCTGCGGACTATAAAGGTGACACTTTTTAAATATGGTTTGTTTTTGTAGCAGTCTCATATTTTATGATTTAATTACATGCAGATGTATATTACACATATATTATTTAATTTTGATGTTTTTATGATTTTCTAAATGTATATATATATTGAATTCTATAATCATTCAATTGATCTTAAATATATTAGTGTGCATTCATTCATGACAACTTAATTTGTAGAAAGGTCCAGAGTTGCCTTTAGGGCAATAATTATATTTTGGTCAAAGTTAAGTTGTGTCTTTTAATTTCATTGGTGTTTTAGTTTGTTTCTTGTTTGTCTATTGGTTGGTCGATTTCCCTCCAAAAGTTCTTTGGGTTTTAGTTCAATCTTTGTCAAGAGTTTGAAGAGAGTAGACTGTAATAAAAGTGTACAGACGTTTTTGACAAATTACATCTCTTCTTGGTAAGTTAATTTAATATCACTAATATTAATATCATTTATACTATTTCTACTAAATGTCAAATCAGTATTTAATCATATTTATAATTCTTTTGCACTTTCTCTGATTGAATGGATAGTGAGAGAGAGACTTTTTAAATAATAAGTTAAAGTTTAAATAGTTATAACTGAAGTCTCCCTATGTGTGTTTTAATTAAAAACTACTTTTATGATAGTGTAATAGTTATATAATTAATTACAGAATGCACATATACCTTGCAATTGAGTCGTATTGAACTTGGTTCAACTTGTACATGGGGCCTATTCCCATAGAATGGTATGTGTATGTTTATATGCCTAGAATATCATAATGTATTATATGCAGTATATAATTATGGCAATGGTTTAAGACTTGAGTAAATACATGTAAATTGATATATAAAGGAGATAATATGTAAAGTGTAGTTTACTTGTATGATTTATCTCCCTTTATAATGTTAAATAACTTCAAAATGTTGATTGTACATCAATACGTAATTACTTGAAGCTCTTGTGTTTTATGCCGTATATTTATATTTGTTATATTGTTATTACAGGGTCAAATCAATCTATTTCTATAACTGGTGACAATAAAAGCCCGTTTATCGAACCCTAACAGGAGTGTTGATTTTCTTCTTTACATCAACGGATAAACCTGTTACATTTTCAATAAAGCATTTATACAGGGAAAGAACTGACATGCGTTTGAGTGAAGTTAATCAGGATTTTTAAAAAAAGAGGGGGGGGGGGGGTGAGTGCGTATAGATTGTACGTAACTATGAGCTTTAAATAATTCACGCATATTGTTAGTGATATAAGCATACTCCACATTACTTAGAAATCGTGATTCCGAAGACCACGTTCTGTTGGAATAATTAAGAGGTTTGTATTTCATAAGAGATAATGAAATATCACATGAATTGTAAAGTAGAAGTTGGGTCTAAATTACTTAAGCTTCATTGAAGACCTTCATTGTACAGCTGAACAATGTTGTTTGCGGTTATGGAGGAACGAGATGACATATTATAGTACATGTATGCTTATATATATATATATATATATATAGTCTATCATTTATACATGCACGCCCGATTAATTTACTCTCTAATAATGTACAATGGCGGACCCAGAATTTTTTTTAAAGGCTGCCCACCACTTGATTGTTTTAACATGTTTACTTTTGTTCCTAAAATATCAGGTGACCATAAGTAAATGCTGAAATACTAATTTTAAAGAAAAATGAGCAATATATAGAATTATCAAATGTTGATGAATGAACAGAAGTCAAAATGTAAAATTTCAGTTTTTGAGTGCGGACAAAAATGCTATAATGCTGTCAAATATATTCAAGGATGATATCATTTCTCATATATAAATGGTCTCGTTTCTCTTCCAGCATACATACGAGATATAATGGTGACAACTAGTCATTCTATACAAAACTATGTTCATGTAAATCGATTTTCGTTCAGATATTTCCTTTCAAATTAGATATTTTTTCTGTGTATATGTGTGTTTTGTACGCAACAAAAAAAATAGTGTGTGTGTGTGGGGGGGTTGGTCAATTCCCGTTATCCCCCTGGACACTTCTTGTTTTAAACATACTCGATTTAGCGGACTCAGATTTATTCCTCTTCAACTGATAAACGTAATTTTCGCCAATTGCAAAAGTAGCAGATTCAATGGTGCTAAAATATGATATCAAACATCAATTTAGTATAAAGAGTAATTTAAAAGTAGCTTGACACTGTCTGTTCTGTCTGTCTGTCTATCCGTCTGTCTGTCTGTATGCCCTTTTGTTAGTCTTTTATCTCTCTCTCTCTCTCTCTCTCTCTCTCTCTCTCTCAATGAAGTAAAAAGATACCCAACAAGAACACTTGCGTCAGCCTTTCGAGTACCCTATAATGCGTCTTTTCGAGGACCCTATATCACGCGTCTTTTCGAGGACCCTATATCATTCGAGACACAACAAGACAAGAATGTAATTAATGAAAAAGAAGAAAAAAAGACGCTGCGGTATTAAGAAACTAAACGGTCGCTGAGATTTTAAAAACATCTTTGTCATTGCGCGGACGTCGACTGCCGATCGATTGAAGGTCTTAATTGGACAGCAGCAACAAATAAATGAAACAGTATTAAAAAAGGCCTGCTTCCCTCTCCTGCAATACTATGGCAGTCCTCCCGAACAGTATGCACGAGAGAGACTCAACAAGCATTTCATTTGTTGAAAAAAAAAAAAAACCCTGAAAATGTCTTTTTATTGATTGGAACAAAACCGTGTGATAACGCCGCCGTCCCCAGCATTGGATGAGTCGAGAACATTTCTATGGAGATTAATTAGGGCTAAGTTTTATCTTTTAAATAAAACATGGCTGATAGAGAAGCAAAAGGCTAACTTCCTTTAAAAGCATCTTGAGAGTAGACTGAAGTACACTGGATGAATGAAATTGGATGAAAGGTTTCTCGTAAACTAGAGCCGATCTCTCGGCTCGTAAAATACCGCTGTAATATAATCGGCTTCCCAGCAAGCAGGCTTCTGCACCGTTTAATAATTCTCAGTATGGTTTTTATTGCATCAGGATAGAAAAATAATAGCCGGATTATGCCAAAACATTTACTGATTAATTAACAAACAGCATCTGGAAATGAAAAAAAAACATACTTTGTGTACGCTTTAATTAAGGACAACAAAATTAAAATAAATATCCATGCAAAGAAAATTTTGATTAAGCGTTATACTTAAAGACACCTTATAGAGATCAAATTAGGATTATGTCTTGGTATAACCAGACAGACAGACAGACAGAGCACACAGAAAGAGATAATGTTAATTTAATATTAACTTCCGCCAAAAAAAAAAAAAATGTAAAATCTGATTGCCCAATAATTTTCTCCTTCTATTGACGTAGTTCCATTATTAACCTTATAAACACATCGACTCCCCCTTTCCGTCCGCTAAAGACGGCTGGATCTAGTTATGCCCAGAAAGGATGAAGCAAGCCTCGCGGAGCTTTGTTTTAACCCAAAATTATATCAATGTAATGAGTCAAATTAAACTTGTATTATTTGGTTTTGTCCGTTTGAACTTCTGCTGATGAAAATAATCGATAAATTCCATTGTTACTTCCCAAGTCACATCTACTTCTTAACTAAACAAGGCGGCCTCAGTGGTCGATCATGGACGTGGATTTGGACCGTGTATAGAGCGCCTATTTTAGGAAGACTATCGTGATTAGCGAAAACACAGTTATTGGCAGGTTATATTTAATCAAATCTATTTCGGTCCAAACACGGATATTGTCGGTTTCCATCTTTTAAGTTTAGATCGACGATTTTTTTTTTCGGTTTTTTAGCTTTGATCTTATGGTATTGATCAAATTTTGTTTGACGTTCGAAATGCCTCAGGGGTTATCTTGTAAATTCCTCCCCGCCCAAGCGCGAAGCTATCCGAAGTTGTTAACCGCTTCCGGTACACAGTCTAACGACCTTCACTCCTGTCGTCTGCGGTTAGGAAGCGCTTGCGGAGAACGCGCTCACACAAGCGTACGGATGCCTAATTAGGTCACAGAATCGCTGACTCGACGGATTTCGTTAAAATATTTTCCTCCTGATTTGATTAAACTAGAACACATGTGTTAAAATTCTATATATATTCTTAATATGAATGTCACGATTACTTGTTAAAAACGGGGGGAAAAACCCAATTATCTACTTTCGTAAGTTAGAGGTAGTAAAATATGTAATACGAATGTAGAATAATAATGGTGTTTATTACTGTTAATTTCTATATCTCTACGACTGGAAGACTGACTCGTTAATTATGATGTTTATAATATTGAGCACGAAGCTCGACTTGTTCAGCTCTCTATAGTTTGTCACACGTTATGTATTTTCACTATATTCTGCTTATTTCGGTTTTTCCTTAACCAAGTTTGATCATAAGATAGAAGCTTCTACAGTTAAGTTAAACCCCTGTCACACCGGAGCAGCGTCCTCACGGCGATCCCGCTGCGTCCTTAAATAATGTAAAACGCCAAGGTAAACACAGTAGAGTCTCCTACAACGCCGTAACAACGCAACGATATCTTCGTTCGTCGCGGTGGGATTGCCTTGAACATTTTAGAACGCCATGCGACGGCGCGCACTTTGAACATGCACAAAGTACGCGCCGTGGCTCGGCGTTCTGATAAACACGCCGTAGAAGCGGAGTGAGGTCGCCGTGACAGCGCCGTAAGGTCTCCGACAGCGCCACGAGAGCTCCGTTGGCGCGCTCAAGTCAATTGCGCTTGCACGGAGACCTCTCGGAGTCCTTTGGGGTATCACTGCGTCTCTATCGCGCTCTCACTGCGCATCCACAGCGTTTGAACAAGTCGTTTTTTATTTGGCTGCGTTCACACAGCGACCCCAAAGAGCTGTTGCTGCGTTCATCGCGCTCTCTTGACGTTTCTTCTGCGTTTATTAGCGTTTGTACCGCGCTCCCACGGCGTTTCTAGTGCGTTGTCTTCCAGACCACGAAAACTCAAACAATGGATGTTGTACAATAGCAAGCGATGTAGTAATTATCAAACTGGATGTGGATGACTATGTAAAAAGTAACATTTGCTAATATTCCATATCAAAGGACGTAGATGGAATTCATGCCATTTGGTTCTGATGTCTTCACTTTTTTTCTATGTTTTCTAACAACTAATAACGGATCTTTTTCGTAGACCTGACTACTAAGAGCTTTGTCCTAGTCCATCACAAATTATTTAGAAGTAGTTTCAGTTACAATGTACCTATTCATCAAAACAAAACAATTTTTTTCATTTATTTACTAGTTGTAAATTCTTGTTTGTTTTCCATACAATTGTACAAATTAACATTACCTAAAAAGAAGTAAAGAACGTCTTGTGGACGCAGTCAGCGCGCAGAGCACGCCGTGGACGCGCGGTAAGAACTCCTAGAACGTTATGAGCGCGCGGTGGATACTCAGCAAGAGCGCGGTCAATCGCCAAGTAGAACTCTGTGGAAACGCAGTTACACGTCGTGCGAGCTCCGATAGAACGCCTCGGTCGCCCTCAGGACGCAGTGACATCTCCACTTGTAAAACTTTTAAATAAAATTGTACATTTTTTCTGAATTTTCCTTGCGATCCTACGCCGATTCCATGAATTTTACAACGCCGTGAACACGCCGTGGGAACGCAACTTGGTGTGACAGGGCCTTTACTCAGCGGTTGGAGTTTTGCACGTTCTGCCAGTTGGGAGAAAGATCATGTCTTCTAAGCATTATAATGTTAGATACTCATTTCATGTTCATACTTTTCCGAGTCTTTTGCATTTTATTCTAGTTACGCAAAGGTTCAAATCTTAAAATGAACATGTATTAAAAGTTCATACATGTAGGTTCAGGTTCTTTAAATAGCTTTATGTCAGTAACTTCGATTCTCGCAAGCTGTATATCAGAAGCTTCCCAGACGTCACACTTTGACATTTGAGTTCCAAACACACAGCCAGCACGACTTGAACCATGCGCAACTCACCTGCAGCTTTTATCAAATCTTTGAGCTATTTACATAAAACTTTCATTAATTCAAAGTTCGAGACACTGGTATACATTTTGCAATACTTTAACTAACTTAAAAACAAAGTTTACCAAATGCGCTTTAAGCCTTTAATTCAGTAAATGACATTCACTTTAGAAGACTTGTAAATACACTGAATGATATCGTGCTTGCATTGCCTGAACCTGTCAGTCACTTTTATAAATCTGTCGAGACTAAATATTTGAGTTGCTTTCATAAAACGTCTAAAACTCCAAACTTTGAGAGTAATTAACAAAACTTAATACAAGACTTCAACTTATTCCTTATTCACTTCAGTTACTGATATCTTGCTCGCAGAACTATGCTTTGTGAACGATTCTGATACCGTGTAACAGCTTGCGAAACTTCACACTTGAACCCAGGACTTGTAATTTCCGGTCACTATAAGTGGAGTAGCTACATTGAAGCACTGTAAGCACGTGCTTACAATTTTTTTTCTGAATCCCATGCAATTTTTTAAAACATTGTTATTTTTTCATTGCAAATCCCGACAACATTTTGTGTGTATGCTGAAACTTTTCTTAAAGCATCCGAAACTTGTTCTTTTACAAATATTGACCGAGTCGTAAGTTCAAGATTTAGATCCATATGGTACGAGTTCACTAATCTGCATTTCATTATACTGTAACAGTTATAAAATTGCTTTAGGAAATACTGCAAGTACAAACTGTAGTCATCAAAAACTTCTGGTCAAAAGTACCACTTTCACAGTATATTCGGAAGTGGTTGCCTCATATATAAAAGCTTTGCATGGTGATGTATTTTCTTGATTCTATAGTATCTGTTGATGTTTAATTTGATTTATTTTTCAATTTCTTTGATTTTGATCCCAAGATATTTGATTTTATGAAGACAACAAAAGGGGGAAAAAATGAAAAAAAAAGAAGCAAAAAACCACCCCTGACTATGATCCTATATATGTCTAATAGAGCTTGTTGAACTAATGCTAGATTGAAAATTCTGTCAAAAAATGCTCAGCTTCTGGGTGGCTTCCGTCACCTCAGCTTACAAATGTTTTGTTCCTAGCTACGCCAATAGGTGTTATATATACAGCTTTCCATATTAAAAAAAAATGGTTAAAGTTCTTGGCATAAATCTTGCAAGACTCCAATACATACTTTATACATGTTAGTTTGCAACACCTATTCACCTGAAAGACTTGAATCTCTAATGAGGTTTAGGTAAACAAATTGTAAGCCAAGACTCGACCCTTTGTGTATCTGATACTCGAAGATTCATAGTTCTCAAGCTGTATATAACCCTCGATTCCAAATTACATGTTTCTTTAAAACTCTTCACTTGAACCGATATCGTTGCAAAATGGGTTTTAAAAAACTCGACGGGACTTTCAACAACAAAGAATCTAGCAATAAAATATGGTGTTTTAAAGTGCTGGACGTGAGCAGATGTTGCTTAAGATACTGGTAGGACCACTCACTGATCAATAACAATGTTTTAAAGACCTTTTGATGAATACTAAACATAATCGGACGACTTCGGTGATAACAAGCATGGTTACCACTAAACTCGAACAATAATGATGTTTGCATATATATATATATATATATATATATATATATATATAGTTGCAGAATAAGAATAAGGCCAGTGTATAAAAGTCTAACTGGAAATTAGAAAGTTTGAATTTACATGTAAGAAAGCATATCACTATTTTTGTTTCCCAACGTAGGCAATATGTTAATTCGCAGTTAGCAATTCAAAAGCATGCATTCTAGAACACAGTTTGCAATTCAAAATGTATCATTCGTATAAAGAAGCTGCAATGCTTTTTTTAAGTCACTCAAATATTAATGTGTATTTTCAGTACGGCCCGGATCTCTCAAACTGGAGATGGCACCATCATTGTTTTTGTAACAGTGGTAGTGGTTGACCACTTGAAAGTGACCCTGTCAATTTCACATCCCTTTAATAAATTATACATTTTGACCTGCGTTCTTCGTCCTCAATCCAGTTCACTTGCGAATTGCGAACTGCGTTTCAAAAACCGATTGCACCCAACGTAAAAACAACCTAAACATCGACTAAACTGACTTTCAAAAAGCGTGAGACAGATTAATTTATCCAAAGGTCTGGAAATCAAAGACTTTTCAAGCCTCAAATGTAAGACGATAGCTACCGTTATCCTGGTGGAAAAGTATTCGCTTCGTGTGGGGTAACTCAATTTGTAGAAAAATTCGGGCAACAGATTTACTTATGATTATGTAATTTATGTACTTCATAGAACCTGGTTACATAACTAGTCTACTTCATAGAACCTGACTACAAAACTAGTTTGCTTCATAGAACCTGACTACATAACTAGTCTACTTCACTGCTCC